>JAQFZZ010001555.1:0-10770 GCA_034696405.1 Isotoma caerulea
TTAAGTATATTCCATACCACTACCACTTCTGTAATCTCTTTGACCAAAACTGTACAATCGACAGTACAGTGGTTAATTTAATAATATGTATAATATATCATACCCACACCGATTTTGGCACAATATGATTTTTCCTAGTTTTTTTTATTCATATGGGTTATTTCATATATGTTTTACATTAAGTGCATCAATACGCACAGTATTGATTTCACAGCAATACGGTGTAAATGCGTAAACTTATGTTTTCACTATTGTAAATTTTAATATTTATTTTTTAATACCCGAATTACTCTTTTAAATCTCTTTGAAGTCCAAAGTTAAAAATAATATTAATGAAGTCTTCTTCCGTATCAAATGGGATAAAACACGTCATTCATAAATCAAACTGGTGTATTGTATGGTATGGTGACTGGAGTCACTGGAGTATAAAAAGGGCTGAAATCCCGGATAATAATAATATAATAATATGCACTTGATTTAAATAAATATTGACCACATCCACCACTTGTATACAAAATGGATTATGTGGTTTAAATTCACCCTATCATCGCACTACCCACCCTTGCATTTTTACTTTTGCTCTCAGAACCCCCAATTTGTGTGAATTGATCTTGTTATGATTTTTTATCATGACATTCACAATAATGATAATTCTAATTCGTTCATATTATTGAACAACCTTATCATATAGTTGATTATCATCATTACTGTATAATTTATTATTATTCAGAGTTCATTTGCCTCTTACATTAACAAAAGTCAAGTGGCTACCTACTTCCTTACTGCTTGATTCAATTCGTTAATATCTCTTGTAGAAAAGAGGGTTCGGATTTTAGGAAACTGTAAAAGTGGGAATAATTAATTGTTCTCGGATGCACTGAATTTCATGTTTTTGTTGTCTTATACGAGTGTACGAACGAGTGTAGTTATCCTAAATTAATAAATCAATGTTTTCCTAAAAGGCTCTTTAATACTCAAATTAAAATAGAAATCTCAACAACTTTTGGATTAAACTATTATGTAAGTGGCGTGTGCCCTGGTGCTTTGTTTATCTTCTCATTTTCACGTCAAGTGATTTTATTTTTATCAATGAATCATTCTGTTTTTTTTACTTTCATTGCCAATGTCAAGTCAATCCGGGGAGAATCATTCTATGCATATTTTGTATGAGAAGATTTTAGATTGCGAGGAAATAATTGTCTTTATGACAGTTGAGTAAGTTTTCAAGAATAATTATTATTAAATAATTATTCAAATGAAGTTATTAAGCTTATACCTTGTTAACCTAACGACATGCAATTTCCATAATAGCACTTTATTGTTGTGTAAAAGCTGAAGTGAAAAAATTAAAAAATATAACTTTTTTGTTAACCATAAGCAGTTTTGCATCTTTCCTGTTCTTTCTTTACAATTGAAGATGATGACTTTGATATTTCCTTTTGTAATGATATGATACCTACCTATGAATATACACTCACTCGTATTTTAAAAGAACGATGATTAAATTCAAAGGTATCATTAATCTCCCAATTTCACTGTCAATGAACTGCGAACATATTACAAAAGTATAAAAAGTCACACAACTTATGAGAAAAAATAGGCAACAATGAGCAAAGGTATCTTTCTATCTATTATTAATTCTCTAGAATTAAAATTGCATACTTCAGATTAGACTTTAACCATTAAATAAATAACTTTCCCAATGGTAGAAATAGAATGACTCATGCGAAGCTTTTTATTGTGCGTGTTTCTTTAGTCAATTGTTAAAAAATTTGTTTTTGTTCGTAGTCTTTTTATTTTATTTTGGATTTGAAGAATGCTTAAAACACTCGTTAGCAGAGAGTTTTTAAGCTCTTTACTCTACTGGATTATTTAATATAGTATATTCGTTCTATCTATAATATTATGTATTAGATTAATGAGATCAAGCAGATAATGACATAATAAACACTTGATTCCACGTTAACAAGTTTATTCTTGCTTAGATTCTGTACGCGTGGCAATATTTTTCTATGAATTTGTTTTGTCAAATTAAAGCGAACAATAGACTACGGTTGATAATTTAATTAATTTCGAAGGGTACATTAGGTCATTTCCACTCTTGCACATTAAAATAAATAATAATCTAATCTGAGAAATTTCTAGATTTGAAAAAGATGTAAAATAGAAGAATTTTATTAAAAGATAAGAAATATCATTCAGTTGAGTCTTGAGATTCTAAATTATTTCCCTCAAGGAGAATTTCTGCTAGAGTGAATTTTATGAATTGTATGCTCGACTGGTCTGCTTTGTGAGAATCTTTGGACTTGACTTGATTATATCTACACCATCAATTATAGTAGGTATTACTTTTTAGCATATAAAATTATCCCATAATGTTTGTCTCCATTATAACCATTATTACAACCATGAAATAATATTCTTGGTGAAATTGTTAACTTTTACAGTGGATGAGTTCAACAGTGAGTAATAATATAATAATAATAATATCATCTTGCTGAACAGGATTAGGATGCTATAATGTAACTAACTGTGTAACCTCTCTCTACCTGGTACCTGGCCTGGACCACTCTTTATAGTTTTAAACGAGCTGCATCATTGGATTTCCCAATGACCCCTTCATTATGCCAATTTATTCAACCGTATTTTCTCTAATTCTATAATTAAGGGTAAAAAATATGAAATAGAAGTCCTGGCTGGGTTTTTTATTTAAAAAGTATCCAAGTCGATTCTTTGCTTTATATTTTATATTATGAATTGAAATTCTACGATGAGAAAAGTTAGAAAAGTAGAGAAAGAGATTTTGAATACTTTTATTTTGTTTCTTTAAATTTGATGGAAGTTTCATTTTATAATTGTATTGATAAAACAGAGAACATTAATTGCATAAAGTTTTCCTTGCAATTTAGAGTGAAAACTATGAAACGAAGGCAATTTAAAGGACTAACTTTATTTACAGTACATTTTATTTATGAACTTTTAATAAACAATTAAATCAGTAAAGTTACTGTTTCCTTATACCGGTAAATAAATGCTCTTGTAAGCTCATTACCGAAGGACAACGTGTAGGTGTATGTGTTTTTATCACTACACACTATGAAAGGGGAAAGTAAGTTTTTAAACATTTTACACAAGAATTCAAGGTAAAATTTAAAATTTAGTCAACATCTCACAATTTTTGTATTACTGTGAATAAAACACCCTTAAAACTTTTGTGCTGATGAAAGCGCATACAAGATTTTATATTAGGGAAAAGGTTTTCTTTCGCTAAATAGTGAACATGGAATACTTTTACTGCACACACAATCTGGAAACTAACTAGATACAAGTCAACAATATTTCCTATACCTAAAAAGATATATAAATATATAACCACGTGCGTAGTCTTACTAGTGTTCTATTTACTTAAAGGTAGAGAGTTTAAAGAGTATGGAAACTTCATCATTTAATTGAGACAAATGAGCAGAGAGAAGTTTAATGAATTGGGCAGAGCTTTGCTTGATGTCGTATCACATTTATTAGATTTAAAATTATTTGAACTTCTTCTTCCTTCCTCTTCTTCTGAATAACAAAGTTGAAAAGTGATAGAGACGAGGTAAGTGGTGACAGCACAGCACACAAGACAAGCACACTTTCCTTCCCTTATGAAATGATTTTATATAATAAAGAGACATACGAGTAAATCGGGAGCATATCGCCTTCATAATAATCATAAAGTGATCGTTTGCATAATTAATTATCCCTCTGTGAAAACTGGCTAAGGTAAGAAGGTGGAGAGTCACAGAGAGAGAGAAACTCATCTAATGACAACATCAACTTATCATGTTTAAATGTGTTAGCTCTCTCCCTCGAATTCATTTCTCAAATATAATTGAAACATACGCGAGGACACACAGCTCCCTTGGATATTTAAATTGCAGAACAAACTCAAACTATATTAAACTAACTTATCTATTATTATTATAAATATCATCTTTTACAGTATGAGGATAAAAAGGTACTCTGAAGTCACTGATTAAACAAACAAGCCTGCCGTCCTACACCCTCAAAATGTACAACTGATATTATGGCATACGCTATGAAGCAGAGTCTCATAGAACTTCATTGGGTACACAAACATCATCTTTCTAATCATTTCATACTTATACCTTCAATAGTCACTATTTTTTAATGGGATTCATACCGTCGGTATTTTAAGCAAATATGTCTGACTCCGGTCTGTTCTGAACTTTTTATAGAGGAGAAAAGACGTGATGAATGTAGAGTTGCATTATACTTTGAATTCTGAATAAAATTCACTAGACAAGAGTATCAAAATGACTATTGAGTGTTATGTTATACTTGTTGAAGTGGTGTAAAATAATAATATGTAATATATTATAGTGGGTAGTAGAGAAAAGTGCTATAAGAAAATGTGCCTAGTAGATGATGCTAAAATGTTGTTGATGATGATGATTATGTGAGTGTAATAGCAAAGGGAAAAATATTTGAAGTGTCTCTCTGTCGTGCCCTTTTACACATTCCATTTGACTTCCTTTCTCATTAGAGAATAATTTAATACTTCATGCCAATTAGGTGAGTAACTTTTCTACACAGTTATAACATATTCCTACGAGGTTCCAGCCAATCCACTACGACTTTTGTAAACTTTTAACCTCATAATAGCAAAATAGCAAAACTCCTTACATTCAATCCGAGCTTCCCTTGTCTTATAAATTAAATTCAGAGTTGATATTGTACGAAAGAAAGTATAATGTTACTCCACCCTGTGTATAGAGATCCCACTTTTGCCATTATTACAAGGAGAAACACGCTTTGTCCTTTGCACTCTAATAAATATTCCCTTAATGTTCCTATTAAACAAACAGGAGTACATTTATTTAGAAATAAATCTACGATTTTAAATCACATTTATCGGCTATAGTATTACATAATTGTACACTGGAAAATAATATTTATTCCCAGAGTTAGCTTGATATAGTTTTAGGTTGTAATAATATAGAACATTTCTGTACTTTTTGTGCTTCATTAATGAAAAAAGTGGAATGGAACAACTGAAGTACTGTCTGTACCTAGATGGATTGGTTTAAGCTATGTATTCTATGGAAGTCATTTAGTGTAAATTACACTTATTTAGTTCAGACTGAAAATAATGCTCATCATCATCACACAAATCACACGGGTCATGTAGTAAAAGACTATTATAATAACCGTTATCCCACTTTCACTCTCTTATTATTATTTTCTAAAGGTATTTTTAACTTTGTGTATCTCTGTATACTTTTTTATAAATAAAGGATTGAATTACCTTTAAATTCTACCTTTGTCATTTTGCATTAGAAATTTTAGCAACTTGGTCATTAAGCCTCATATTTTCATAAAACTTTTTTTTACCACTAAACGAGGTAGTACTGTTTAGTCAATGGCTTGAAAAGCATTTCCCCAAGTACCCACTTTAGCTTTGAAATTTGTAACATTTAGATTACTGTTTAGAATTAATTGCTAAATTTTACTTTTTTTAATTTGGCTAATTTTACTTATTAGTGCGGTATAGTTGTTTTAAAAATTTTTATGTGCAAATGTATTTTGCAAAAATTAAAGGTTTAAAGTTCTAAATTACAAGAATAGTCTACAATGAAGTAGAAAAAGCAGATACATCATTAAGTCAGACAGAGGTCTCAGAAATTTTTAAATTTAAATTTACATGAGAGGTAAAAAAAGTCTCGAATATTTTTAAGGCTTTCCTAGTAATTACACCTTTTTTAATCATTTAAACTATTAAATACTTGAAAAATTTAAAAAAAAACTGTTTTTACTAAATTAAAAGCTTTAATTACTTTAATTCTGCAAAAGTCTTTTTGAAAATTTTTTATTGTAAAAATACACTTCATGAAGTAAACTGGTAAATAAAAATGTACTTTTTTCTCTCATGGAATTGTATACTTATGGCTGTACAACCTAAAGTAAATATACTCAAGCAAGGATAAGCACCAAATATAGCTATGCGATGATAATACTACTGATGGGGTCATCAATTACAAGAAAATTCAGGTGTCACGTCACTCTGGCTTACAATAGCGAGGGAACCATACGCGGAAATCCAGGGGAAGAAGATTGTGATGTCAAGTGTAATCGATGTGATGTAATACAGTAGTGTAGTAGCAATAGAAATCCATGCCCGTATTGAGTATTGGGATTTGAGAATTTGAAATTTGAATACAAAAAGGATGAAGATGGAGACTGGATTCTATAGTGGGACATTGATTGTGTAAATTGGATTCTAAAGAGGAAGGGGTTAATGTGATCCAAGAGCAGACCAGACGATTGAAAGGAGCAAGGAGATTAGGCAAATAATACACGGAGAGCTTTTACATTATTATTATACCAACTACATCCATCCAATATATAAAGAATATATGGGAATAAAATCACAGTTTACTTTCCTCTCTAATAAATAATATATCGGATCGGATTATTATTATTTATTATAAAAGAAGGAATCTCTCTCTCTACCCTCTGGTCTGGTATTACTTTAAACTAAAGGTAGAAGAAAAGTATACGACAGGATAATAATTCTGAGGTGGCACATTACACTACATTAGTAAAAGGGAGCACAAACTGTTATGTATTAATTTCCAGGGGAAAATAAGAGAAGACGAGGGCATTTTTGTCATGGACCGACAATTGTGTTCAGTGATGCCTGCCATATAGTTTTCTATAAGTTATAAAATAAAACAGGAAATATTGTGAAGTATGGAACTGCTGTGTAGAGAATATAATAAAATAATAATAATAATAATAATACGATGGAGTTTGAGCTAAATAACCTCACGGACATGGAATGATGGGTGCAACCAAGTAAAATGTTTGTCAATAGAATTTGGTAATGTTGCAAGTCATTAATCATTCGGTTTGCTTGATGTCTTCTCTCTTCTCCTTCTTACACTCTTCGTATAATAATGGTAATATTAATCCTACTATAGTATACATTTATACATACATACGACAACTCTATTATATTCTTCTTACCTCTTTTTCAAAATATCTTTTCGCGTTGGGAAAGTGTTAGAAGAGGGGGGGGGGGCGATCCTGAAGAAGCTGACTGGTATTATATAAGATGGAACATAGGCTGTTAGGGTAAAAATCCTTAGCTCAAGTCGACCTTTACATATAATATTGCATAATATTTATTATTGCATTCCCATCAAAGAGAATTCCATTATTACCTGAAGAATGTACGTTTTGTTGTGGTTAGATTATTTTAAATTGAAAAGCAATTGAAAGAATTTAAACCTGAAACGGTACCTCAAATACATCTATATTTATTCCTGAGAATTTTCTCCAGTCACCGAAGAAATACAGCGGCCAATATTTTAAATCATTTAATGTAATTATTAAAAGCATTTAATTGGTTTGGAAATTTATTTCGAAGAATTAATTTACTCCTATTTGATGAAGGTTGCTTTGCATGTGTGAGTTTTTGATGTTAATGCAGAGATATTAGACAGTGCAGAAGCCGACTGGGAATGCAGACAATGAACGGAGCCAATAATAAAAGAGAAAAGCGAGTTGCACATTTGTTTCATGGAAAAAGGGGTGGGACTAGTTGTCAACTTATTCATTAGACTTAGCACACTTTGTTCATTCATCAAGCTAACTAATAATATTGGCAATACTTTTATATACCACATGAAGTTTTTTCTGAATAGTTAATATTATTAATGTGAAGAAGATAATATCAAGAAATGTGTTGACTATCAAGTCCTAAAGTGAAAACATGTGTTCAGATTTCACTAGAATTACATAAATTATATTTTTCTTTCGTTTTACGCAATAGATTTTATATTTTAAGGGTGGATTTTTCAATCTAAGAAATGTGGGTTATTGTTCATAATTATTTTTTGCATATTTTTAGGTCTCTAAATTTTCGGGGAAAGTTGTTTTTTCTCAGTACTACAGTTCATGATGATGATGCAAGTGTCCTTTTAAAATTCAATAAATTATCAATCGTTTCCATTAAAAAATTAAAAGTTCTAAAAATCATCAAATCAGAAACCAAAAAAATATGCATCCATTCGGAAGTAAATCCGAGCATTATAAACCTTAACTTAACAACTCAAAAAAGTACTAAAATTTTTCCCAACCCTTTCATAGGTAAAGAGAAGTACCAGAGAAGAGAACAAAACAGTAACGATGCAGAAATAAAAATGAAATTAGTCACATCTAGTTAAATACGGTTGGTTAAGTACAAAAACTTCATTATTTTTACAACTCTTTGGAAACGTCCAAGTCATCCCATCTGCTCATCTCTCTCAAGTAAACTAGGTGCTAATAAAATGTGTAAAAGTGCTTACATTGTTAACTAAGCATGGCTAATGTAACCGACAATACTAACTACCGGTTCCGTTGTTGTTCCTCTCTGACTTTTATTTATTATCATTCAACTAACAATCGTATTCTCTTCTTTTATTTAAAAAAAAATCATTCTGTTGTTGTATGTAGATGTCATTATTTGAAGATTTGTTGAAATGACTCAGGAGATTTTACCCACTGATTGTTATAAGCAGCCGTAATTGTTAATCTACAAACTAGCCTGTACTTGGAAGTTGGAAGAAGCACTCATCTCCACATCATATCTTTCATCTCATCCCATCATAATCATCTTGGAACTATTTCCTCATATTTTTTTCTTACTTCTTTTTCTTTTATTTTTTAAAAAGTTAAAACCATCTTGTAGCAAGAACTATTTTTTAAAGGAATCGGTTACCTTTCAAGTAAATTCGACTCGTAAAGTATCATGATATAATATCATAACAGAGAGGAACTTCCTTAGAAATAAGGTATTTAAAAGTTTAAAACACGTCTGGGCCAGCCAACCCACAATACATATTATATGCATAATGTATAATATATTAAAATATTAATATTATTAAGAGTAGTATCAGATCTCAAGAGTAGGAAGCATACGGTAATATCATGTCAAAGTAGGGATTAACTCTGTTTGAAGGACTTTTATGTAAGAGAAGCATCAGATGAAATGAGATGAGGTAGACAGGGCTTTAGCTCTTCTTTTCTAGTTAATACCTTCTATTGGGCATCATTCCAACCAAAAGGGATGATTATTATTGTTTAAGTGAGTCATTAACAACACGATTGCTTCTCAACGACCCTAAAAATAATAATAATAATAATAATGATACTAATATCAGATCGCTAATACGCTTCTACTCTATCTTTAATGTCTTGTTCTCAGCTAACTCTGCTATGAACTTTTTCAAGAAATTGTTTGCTTGTGGAAAAGAGAAGAGAAGAAAAAAAAATTTTGAAGATCGTGGAAAGGCAGAACAGTTTTGTTGTGTTATGTTCTTACTTACTTCCTACATTTACTTGGAGAAATAACAATATTACACTTCACACAGTATTATGGACATATAATGCGATCAGAGATTAAAGTTCGATCCGTCAATAGCATATCTATATATAAGCTTATATGTTATAGCTCATATGAAGTGAAATAATAAGATGTAAGAAAATAGTAAAATAGTATCGTTTTACCCACGGGGGTTTTGTGTACGATTCAATCGCGTTGTTGGAGAGAGTGCATGAAAACAGAGAACTGCTTTTTCACATGGCCTATCAATCAAACCCGGACTGTCATTCTTTGCCAACCGTGACAAGCCTGATGCTTTCAGTTCTCTCAGTCCATCAAACTCTACAAATGAACCTCAAACTTTATTAAAACTTTTAGAACTAAAGATAAAGCTCTGAATAATGTGGTGAAATACAGGAGAGTAAAAATTCGCAAGTCATATTAACTGTCTAAAGTCATAAGAATGCTTATCTGGTCCAAAAACAAATTTTTGGAAATTGTATACCCTATAGAATTATTTTTTTTAATGTTTAAAAACGCTGACAAAGAGAAAGTCTTCTTGATGATTTGATTACAATGGGTGTAGATAGATTTATACCACACAGTTTCAGTAGAGGAGAATCAGGTTGAGACTCTGTTCAAAATGCGTGGAAGACTCTTGCACTTCTTATGATAGAGACAGAGACATGACACCGAATAATGTGATCTTCGTTTCCTTGTCAAAACGTTAATAGGATCAGCAGGCGTTGAAAAGAACTACGATAGAGGAAGGATACAAGAGAGGGGCCTTAAACTTTTAGGATAAAAGTACCTTCTCGGGATGGAAAATCATTTCTAAAATGTCCATGTATTGCTTATGGCTAGAATTCTAGAATGGCATTATTATTATCAGTCTTATCATCTTGATCAAAGAGGAACCACCACCGCCAGTCTTGCCAACATCATCAATCCGGCAGACAAACCCAATGAACAGATTTCGGCTTGGTACTTTTACTATAGGGAAAAGAACAAAACGTGACATCAGCACATTTTTATCTGCTCTGGGAAGTTTACTATGAAGAAGTGAAGGTACAATATTACATAGAATAACTAAGTAAGTGGCCCTGTGATTTGAAATGAAGACCAGAAGCATTAGCTTCTTTTCACACCAACTTAATAATATAATGCCACCATCATCATCACCAGTCAAAAGTGTCATGTGTGGGGATATATTTCAGAGCCGATTTTATATATGGGGATGAATTGTTATATAAATGTAATCGCGTCAAGTTGGCTACCACGATCGAGTGAACAACACCTTTCAAATCAACGACCGAAGATAGATAATGAGAGATACCTATTTTAAGTTGCACTTTGACAGATAGAACGCGCTCGGCGCGCGTAATATTTTAAGAAATCTA
>JAQFZZ010001556.1:0-10770 GCA_034696405.1 Isotoma caerulea
AAGGCCACCGAGTGTGAGTATATTGTATGATAGTATGATTTACGAATAGACGAATACGATCTGGGATTCTGGTGATGGATAATTGGTTTTTGAGCAAACATTGAAAATACTTTGCAGTCCAAATATGCCTTGTTATAAGACAGCTTTCTTTTGAAAACTATAGTAGAACTCATCACCTGAAACGTAAACATAGTATAGTATACACTACTGCCTCAAGTGTTGAAGGAAAGAGAATTTATGCATTGAATATTATGGACGCTTATAATGTCTCAGTTAGTTTTACAAGAAAAGATGAAAGGGGGGAGCTGATAGTTTATTTATGAGTTATTTTTAAAAAACAGAACTGCAACTTTTACTAGGATACTTCTACTATTTTCGGCCATGCATTGTCAATGATGTTCTGGTTACACGCGGACGCTTATGCGTTGTGTTGTTTTAGGACGTTTGACTGTAGTATAATTATTCGTTTTGTTAGTAAAGACTCTAAAATGTGTTATCCTCATTTTTTTGTTTCAAATTTCCCTTTAGTTTTTCAAGGAAATAATTATTATCATATCATAACAACGATATTCCTTTACAAAACTTATGGTCATTTTACAGAAATAGACGCTTGAATAGAGGATATTTTAAGGGTGCGTTGGAAAATCGTTAGCTGTCAATTTGTGCGTCCATTTTCTTACCGTGATAGTTATGCTTAATTTGTCCTACGTCCTAGAATATAAGTGTTAGACATAGTATATTTTGTTCAGTTTGTAACGATATGATTGTGACAGATATAAATAGAAGCCAAATTTGCCAAATGTGATTCAAGACGTAATAGTTTGTGTTTGGTGAATATTGTGTCATCTTACTAAAGAGAACTTTGCAAAAACAATGATTTTAAGTTTTTGAAAATTATATTCCAACTTCGTTCTGCACATGTTGATCTCTCTACTTTGTGTGCCATCAAACACTAGGACTTCGTAAGAGTATTAACTCAATACTAAGAACATGTAAATAATTAAAATAATTTCTGCATATACTTTTTTCCAGATTTAAGTCATATCGTGGAAGAAAATAGTTCCATTTCCATGTATCATATAATACAAGCATGCGGAGTTTTTATTAGCTGTTTTTTAAAGGGTAGTAAAGGGAGAAGTAATTTAATTCGTGAAGAAATAGAAAACAAGAGATTTGGCTCAAGAAAAAGTCTAGCTTGATTAGAAAATAAAAAAAATTATCTATAGCCTGGTGACGTAGTCGGTAGTGTATATACATTGTGTACTTGTAACACAAGAAAGCCGATGACCTAACTTGCTAATTCAATCTAAATTTATAGCAGGGTTATGTTTTGGTTCATTGTATTGTTGAATAGTATTTTAAAAGAACGTTCAATAATCCGTCGGTCATTGATTGCAAGTGTTTTTATTTAGGTAGACTTGTGCTTTCAAATGCAGAATCAGCACAGATAGTTTTTATGAATCAATGTAATATGCAGTTTATAGTAAATAGAATCTGTTTGCGTATTACCTAAGGTTTGAGTTCAAGTCATACAAATGACATATCCTAATGCTCACTTGCCAAAAATGTAAGGGAAATTCATTTTGTGGTGTCTGCTGACTAGTACAAGATTAACTTGTGTTCCATATGTGATGAATTTTTGAAGATAAGGTACGACGACAAAGCAGACATAATAATATCGTATTAAAGTCGAATCCATAGGAAAACTTGCATAGAACACCGTTGGAATAGAAAAGGATATTGAGAATGATATGTTTGATGAGTATTTTCTCTCCACCGTAGTAGTATGTATGGAAAAGAGACATTTAGCCACTTTTAGTGAGTCTTAAAACCAGGTTTTTGATTCAGAAGTAGTAGAACTGCTGCTGCATGTTTTTCGATTTCTTCTTTGGCATTTTGGCAGTATCTTGTCTTTACTTAAATGTTGGAGTTGGCCTATATGGGATTAATGGAATTGAGGATGACTGAGCACAGAGTAGTGTAGTGCATTCATGAATGTGAGAAAAACTTTAAAGACTATTTTTAGTCTCAGGGTGAAGAGTTGGTTAACTAAGTTGTAGATGGTTAACTAAATCTATATACTATCCGTTTCTTGTCTTATTGGTAGTATTGGTAGTGATTTCAGATTTCGGTTCGGTTCGGAACACTCGGCCCTACTTTTAAATAGGAATGTTTAAGTATGTATATCGTTTACTTTAAACGTTTAAACTATGCAAAATTGATTCTTTATAGTTGGCAGAGTTAAAAAATAAAAAAGAAGCCAGTACTTATTCGTTATCTAAACTCTTCTTAACACACTTCTCCTGCACACGGTTAGGCAAGTGCCTTTGCTGGATTCGAAATCGAGACTAGAAAATATCAGCTACACAGTTAATTTGCGTCTAAAATCTATTATTATTGCATTTCATACAAAAGATCCACAAAGGCTAAAAACTAGCTTCCTCATCCTATTTGTCACTTTCAATTGATTGCTTATTAAATCATACGTTACTTAACGCAATAGTGAACAAGTTTTAGAAGTTTCTTCTTGACGTAAAACCTCCTGGTTGATTCGATTTCTTTATTAATCTTACTGAATATCAAAGGAAGTCTTTTCTTTTCCACAACGGAAACGGGAATGTTTGTAGTTCCTCACTGTGAAGTGAAATCCAATTACTTATTTATTGGATATATTTAAAACATTGTAGCTTATCTAAACGGAGGTTATATCAGTCAGGAGTTTTTTTATCGCCACAGTAGCCCTTCTTTGTATTGCCACGCTGTTTCTGGCCAGTATGAATTCAGTGTCGAGCGGCAATCAGCCGTCTCGACAACAACGAAAATACGGGAGATCAGCTACGTCAAGTGTCGCACAATTGTTTTCGGAATCTGACGTTGTAAGATCTTGTACAAATCTCCTTCAACGACTCACAACGAAGAATCTAGCAAATTCTCGTGTTTCCGAATTTAACGGAGAAAGTACCTCACCGTATATCTCAGCAACGCCAACTACGACTACAAGTAATATGAAATCTTCAGCAAATAATAATGGGCTAGACTCCCCAGCTTTGGACAGAAGGCATATTAACGGCAGAAAAAATTCAGCAGCATCAATTTGCTCAAATCAGTCAGACTCGTACGCTTTTGTGAAATACAAACCTCCATTACCAACTAGTCATATCAGTAGTAGTTCAAATGCCAATCATCATAATGGCAATATTAATGGTTCCGATAATGATATAATCGGTGGTGCTTTAAGTACTAGTAGTAGGGCCAGTGGTCTTGCAAAAAGTAGCAGTAGTAGTAGCAATAATTTTTCGTACTTCGGAAACGATAGACTGAAGGAATTAGAGCAGAAACTTTCTGACAGGTATCAAAGATTGTTTGGTTCAGGTAGTGGAAGTAGCTCTAGTGTCATTAGTACCTCAAATAAAAATTTAATGGATGAATCAACTCAAAAATCTACTGAGAATCTTAGAAGTAGTATTCGAAATAGGAATAGAATTTCATACGAAGATAATAATAATGATGATTTTAGAGGATATGGACTAACAAAAAGTGCTAGTACAAGTGGAGGTACATCTGCCACTGGCACAAGATTGCCATACTCATCAAATATCTCCACAAGTAGTTCATATGGTTATGGTCTTGGAGGTGACAGTGGAGGTCGGCTACCGTTGTCTTCAAATATTGGATCATCGTCTAGTAGCGCAAGAAGCACTCACGATTTATATTCTTCTAGAAGATATGGGCTTGCCAAAAGTGCAAGCAGTAGTGTCATTCAAGATTCAGGTTTAGGATTAAGTGGAACGGGAAATAGTGTTGGAAGCTCAGTTAGCAGTACTGGTAGCAAGTATTATCCACATTTCGGGTCATTTAGTTCAGGACGACCTTATGGAGGATCTAACTCGCACTTGTTAGAGCCGGTCCCAGAGCAGAGAAGTAGGGTTGGACTAGGGGTTAGGGAAAGGACTCGGGAGGGTTCTGGCTTATCCAGATCAAATACTCTGAATAATATCGACAGGGTGCTGGATGAGGACATAAATGTAGAAGGAAGTCGTGCTACTCTAGTTAGAAATGAGAGCAAATGCGATGATGATGAAGCTAGTGGATCAAGGTCTAGTCAGAGAAAGTCTTCTTACAAACTGCCATCCCGATATTATTACCGACGTTATCGACATAAGTCATCCCATGCCCCTCCAAAAGAAAGAGAACCATCACCCCTGTCATTTACAAATCAACAAGTCCTTCCTTCAACTAACGGCAGTGAAGCTGATGTTGAGGATGATAACAATAATAACAGCAATAAAAATGTGGGGGTGACACACACAGAGGAAGATGACTACGCTTACGCATTAGCCTTAAGTAGAAGTCTTAATGGAAACATCCCATCTTCTCATGTGCTGGCGTATGACATAACTCCTAGAAATAAAACGCTGAAAGAAGCGGATGAATTTTTGAATGGAGGAGTCGGTAAAGATAATAGGCCAAAAGATAACATTAACGACATTATTGGTGACGAGGACCGTACGAGGGATGATTCTGATGGTGATGTTGATCATGTCAGGAAAAAGGAAATTGAAGATTTGATTAAGAAGTATTCAGGATTTACCTATACTTCCAGCAAATACGTCCAGTTAAAAACTCCAACAAATGGAGAAACGTCTGGTGTAGGTGGGGTTTTAGATAGTCCTAAACCTAAAACTAAAGATGAACTCAGTATTTGTGTTGGTGGTGCTAATAAGACGACTACGAATCCGACTGCTTCAACGGTTTCATCCGCCGTACAAAGTAGCACTAGTAATTATGCCAAACATAAGCCAGTGGTGGGATATGGGGCTCTAGATAGTTATTCTTCGAAAAGCTATCGAACGGGAAAAGAGGTTACAAATTCTGTGATATACAACGACTTCGTAAGTTTCGATATTTACTGTCATCTGCGTGTGCCTTAAACTTAACCACCTTCATATGCATGAACAATGTTTGCTCAAACTACCAGTCATCAGTTGTACTATAAGTCAGAATCAATTGTTACATTTTCAGATCTAATTTCAAAAGTATTATACTCAATACACAGAACTTTTTTTTTGACAATAACAAAGTACAGAAACTAACTATATAGAAAATCTAAGAAAAATGATAAAAAATACTAATTCTGTGCCCATACTACCATAAATTATATAAAGATTTGATAACCTATTGAAAAAGTTAGATTGATATTGTATTATTTAATAAATGAGACAAAATCCTACATGTTTCCCCTATTGTGTTTTTGCTTTTCTCGGATATTTGATCGGTCTGTGGTATCGAACGTGATGAACGGTAATCTGAATTCCTTCTCGTACAAATACTCTGTGTCTCCTGAATTCTGCCCACCCTGCTATGTCTTCCTCCCATATTATGAAACTCACCGAAACCTGTCCCACGCCTCGGGTTGTTGACGTCGATGATGTACGGTTTCACCGAATTCCTAACAAATTCGTATGGGATTGAATCTGGACTGAATTGGCAATCTTTGGTGACCCCATCGATGCGTGCCAATTGATGATGGATGGATGACTGTGGTCTGATTACTTGGATATTGTTGCCAATTGATCGAAACTGATGGATTGACGTTGCATTGATGATGATAATAATTATGGGATGAAAAATGAACAGAGCTCGCGCACACCGTCCGTGGAGGATGATGAAGACGGGCATCTTATTTACCGAGTTGGAGACGTGCTCCTTAATCGATGTTCGTGATGAGTGTCAACTTCAATTTAATTTAATGAGTGCTTAAAATTTAAGAAGTTGGATTCCTGGAAGATCCTTTGTAAATATATAATAACGAAAAAGGAGACCTCTTATCTCCAAAATCTTTCACTTCCTAAACTTTTTATCGACCTACTGTCAGTAAAGTCAATTTTTCTGGTTGCTTAAACTTCCTTAGGGTTTCATTACAAGTATATAACACCTTTATCCTCTTTCCTGTCCCATTCTTGTCCTAAAATGGAATTTAAACAAAAACTTTCTAAGATATAAAGTATAAATGAAGGGTCATTCTAGAGAGCTCAATCAGTATTTTAGTAGTTTATAATCAAAATATTTTCTTAATTCATATTATTTTCTGTTTACAGACAAAGTTTTGGACACGCTGGGCGAAGGTACCTTTGGAAAGGTGGTCAAAGTCAGAGATTTGAACAAGTAAGTATTAGTGCACTTTTTGCCTTATCCAACTCCAAAAATGTAATCCATCTTAAGTTTAATCGCAACAATTGAAAACCATAATTTTTGACTTTAAGAATCGTTTTTGATATTTTTATTTGTTCGGAGCGGTGATGTTGTAACATGCAATACGAAAAAAATTAGTTCACCGAGTACATAAAATTATGATCATTTCTTTAACCTTTGGAAAGCTATGAGATTTCTTCGTTTTGCATGTTTCTGGCTATTTTTGTTCTTGATCTAAATATCCACTTGGACTTGAACCAAATTATATTTGGTGGCAGTGGTCTAGTTTATCAGGCAGAGATAATCTTCATTACAGAAAAGTTCATATCTCAATCCATGGCTACAATTTTATATGCATTAGGAAGGTAGGTGGTAACTTGTGTGTATAATAAGGAAGAACCCTAATCGACTGTAGTTTTAAAGAAACCGAGACGGAGTTGAAAGAAGAGTTTTGGCCAAGTAACAATATAATATCTATCGAAATTATGTTTCCATCCTCTTCAGTATTTTTCGTCAGAAGGGTTATCGTCATGTTTGTCGTAAGAGGCTAAATTTAACACATGTTATTGCGAACTGCAGGATAAAAGTTATAAAAAAGAGACGAAGTATTTAAAACATTTTATGAAGGTGGACTATCACTGTAGTGAAAATAATACAGTTATTGCAAGATGAGCAACAGATGTTTCATATCATCGTCTGCATGATGCACTGATGATATGTCGTTAAGTTCATAAACGATAAAAGACAAGAGAAGACACCCTTTGATTTAGTCACAATAATTTGGTAGTACTTTCAACTGAAATGAGTTTTTTGTATGTAATTGTTTTTCTCATGGAGTTAGGAATTTTGTACTTCATTTGTTACATGATTTATGGTACAAATATAAAACATGGTCATGGTTTATAATTTTTAGGGACCGTTTGCTGGCATTGAAAATAATCAAAAATGTGGAGAAATACAGAGAAGCAGCAAAATTAGAGATTAATGTGCTGAAGAAGTTGGCCGAAAAGGATCCTAAAGGAAAATTGTAAGACTTTTTTGAAGAATAAAATTGTAAAATTATAATGACATTTTAACTGACAATTTTAATTTATTTCTAATGTATAGCTTATGTGTGAAAATGCTGGATTCGTTCGATTATCATGGACACGTTTGCATTGCTTTCGAAATGTTAGGATTGAGTGTCTTTGATTTTTTGGTAAGTGTAATTTATTCAACAATATTGAGAATTGTATGCTGATGATTTGAAAATGTTTTACCTTATATGTTGCTTGTTGTGATTGAATAACAGAAAGACAACAGTTATCATCCCTATCCGGTGGAACAAGTGCGTCATATTTCGTATCAGCTGTGTCATGCTGTTAAATTTCTTCATGAGAATCAGTTGACCCATACGGATCTAAAGCCAGAAAATATTTTATTTGTTGCATCCGATTTTGATGTGTCATTTGATAACCGACGTAAAAAAGGGTTCCGTCGTGTAAAAAACTCAGAAGTCAGGCTTATTGATTTCGGATCTGCGACGTTTGATTACGAACATCATTCAACAATAGTTTCTACGCGACATTATCGAGCCCCTGAAGTCATATTGGAGTTGGGATGGTCGCAGCCTTGTGATGTTTGGAGTGTAGGCTGCATCATGTTTGAGCTCTATTTAGGAATTACTCTTTTCCAAACACATGATAATCGAGAGCACCTTGCCATGATGGAACGTATTCTTGGACCGATTCCCTCTAGGTAATTGAACCGCTTACAATTTTATAAAATACCAAATATATACTTTAAATTTAACCTAACCTAGTCTCTCCTCATCCACTGGGACTACTTGCTACTGTGTAGTGCTCGGTCAGCAAAGGAGAGAAAATTAATCATGGAAATGTTTAATACCCATGCTTGTTTAACCAGTTTAACTGAGTATAGTTTGTGTGAATTTAATCATTACCTACAACCTACATACTTCTTTTTCGAATTAACTTATAACTTGTTTTAAATACAACAAAAAATGACTTAAATATGAATTTCATTTCAGGATGGCTAGAAAAACAAAGACTAAGTATTTTTATCATGGAAAGCTGGATTGGGATGAAAGGTCTTCTGCAGGACGTTATGTCCGAGATAATTGTCATCCACTATTGGTATGGTATACATTCATATACTGGCATTACTTAAATCTACTATCAATAATACTATAAAAGTAAAATGCAATAATAAAACATAACTTTTTAATTAATAGCGCTACATGAAATCGGATGACGAAGACACAAGGCAACTGTTTGACCTTATAAGTAGAATGCTGGAATACGAGGCGTCGCAACGTATCACATTGATAGAAGCCTTAAAACATCCCTTCTTTGACAAGATTCCTGCATACATGCGTCTTCGAGGTTATATTGATAGTGATGGTAAAAGCAAGAATCATTTGTCCCCAACTCGAGAAAGGAGTCATTCTTTGTCCAGATGAGAATTGAGTCTTAGGAATCTCTATTACTCTATTTCTAAACTTCTTGTTTTCACCATTACTCAAACGTAGAGATATGATTGTCACTTATTGATCAGTAGATGTGTGTGTCACTGTTCGGTTTGTTGTCAATGTATTTTATTGTTTTAACGTAGGTGAAGATCAGTATTCGATCTACCGGCGGAGTAGATAACGTACATAGATCCCCTAAGAGAGCTAATGGAACTAGTGTCATAATTTGTTCGTATCCCGTATTGAAATTATTCGTTGTTCAAGAGTCAAGAATGAATGTGAAAAGGAGCGTCGTGTGGAAATCAGTTCAGGCAGTCAATTCTACAAAATATTATTTGCATTGAAAATTCATGAACAGAAGTTTGTTTTTCAATCGCAGTTTTCTTATTATGAGTGAGATGGTTTTTGATCAACTAATTGGCCCCTTAACCAACATTTTTAAACCCAAAGCATTTTATGAACGTTTTTTATTTCTATTGTTTACTATTCTTCCCACTCCTGAGTCACTGTACATCGTTAAAGCAATTATTATTATTAATAATAACTATGATAATGGGCATGATATTCTGACTGCTTATTTTGAAATGAGATTTTAGTTTGTGAGGACGAATTCTAAAACTTACTTATTTGTATATTATTAATCCTAACATTGAAGTCATGGTTCGACAAAATTAACCAAAAAATGTTTTAATAGACCACAAATACACTGCATACAGAATACCTTCGATTTAAAGTTATGTTATGAATAATAAGTGAACTCTACAAACATGATCTTTCATCCTCGATATATACCTAGATATTATATGTAAGCTGAGGTACAGCAACTAGTTTTTAGTCTCTTGATTACAAATTATGTCTTTTTCTAATTGGATGTTGCTTATTTGGATATTATAGAAATTATTGAGTCATATTATTTATACATAGAAGTCGCATTATTAAATACTTAGTAATGTAAACTTGTACATTTTTTTCTGCATTAATAAATTCGAACTACGACGAGAGAGCCATTTCCAAGCTATCTAGAATGACTATAGGGACAATATAGTCAATCCGACTGCCCAGTGCCCACGTCTCTTGATATAATGTGTCGCTGTGTAATGCGTTACAGTTGATTTATGTGTGAATTTAAAATTGTAAACTCGAATAAAGTTGTGCGTTATAATTAAGAAGATTAAAAAGCTGTTACTACCACTTTATTTATTGTAAAATCAGCATTCTTCGACAGCAATTACTACTTACTTAAACCTTAAACTTACTACATTTGAAAAAAAAATTACCATATTTTTTGACGGGTAGCAAACTTTCTTTAAACTAAGATACATTTTGGTTGTCTTTATGGTGGCTCGTCAAGTCCAGAAAACAATTTCCTACTAAAATTAAAATATCACACTATTTCGTTCCGACTGAAGTTTGCATTTAAACCTTTAATACATCCCTTATTGAAGGAATTTCTGATATTCTGAATTACTTCACATAATCATAATCTAAAAATTAACACTCGTATAGTTTATTATAAATTGTATTTATTTATAGAGCTTACGAATTGCATATAAGTTTAGCATATTATATTTCATGCAAAACAGGTGTGAGTAAGCCCTAATGGGTGACCTGACCAGTCCAGCCAGACATCAAAATAAAAAAGGTAAGTAGAAAGGCGAAGTAAATCATAAGAGAAAACAGATAAAGCAAAGCCAGATTGAGTATGTGATGACGCAATTTATGTTTAACAGGCCGAAGAAAGGAAGTGTGGATCTTTAAGAGCACAGAATAGAGATCCGTCCCGTTGGAACCGATCGATCTCTCTTCAGTACTTTAAGAGAATCTAAGGAAAACCAGGAGGGATATCTCCTTTTCCGAGAGAACACAGAAAGGAAAAAAGCCAGGTGTGACAAAAGTGAAAAGGGAAAAAAGTCAGATATGTGACAAAAGGGAAAAAGAGAAAGCGAGATGGACCATAATTTAGTGAAAGTCGGAGATAACAGAAAGAATAAGAAAGGCATGTGTATAAAAGAGAAAGTATAGTCGAGACGAGAATAAATGAATGGAAAGAAGTGAAAAACAGTAGCGGCTTTTGTGAATTACTCAGAATGTACTAAAAGCTCCTTCCA
>JAQFZZ010001557.1:0-10768 GCA_034696405.1 Isotoma caerulea
AGTAGTACGGAAAAGATATGGATAGTAGGAAAACACAGAGAGAGATGAGATAATGAGAGTCGTCGCAGTGATGTAACTTAGGCAAAAAAGGTATTGGGTTATTTAGGTCAGGAAGGTTGAACTTGGGTTTTAAACCTACTTTGAGAGCGAATCAGCGGATTGATGGAGGGGGGTCAAAAGTGATTGCAATCTTTTCTCAAAGAAATTGACCAAGTCGATCGGTGAATCGGTGGCTGCCAGCACCCATTTCTCTTTAAACGGTCCCTCTATTGGAATTGAAATCATTCCTCTCTCTTTTATTAATATGTCTTTGGATAAATTACTGCTACTGATGGTGGTGCTCCCACTCGCACTTGACACATGATCTCGCATTTGTGTTTTCCCTTGTTGTAAGTGTAACCTTCCACGAATCGGTAAGCCTTTCTTCATTTTTAATTATTGTCAAACTCCAATTATTTCATCAGACGAGCAGATAATGAAAACAAACCGGGTGCCGGGTAGAAAGTCTGCCTCTTACTTCGGTTTTTATCATTTATTTCTCATTTGTTTCTGTTTTAGTTAATTGCACGTCAATAGTTCGTTCGTAGAAGCGGCGACGCTACGCTTCAACGATGGCTTCCTTTCAATATAGATATAAGCCCCAGTCGCCAATAAATCCTCCAGCCCCAGGTACTGAATGGAATGATAACTATAGCCTCTCTCCAGCTGAAATGGAGCAAATGGCACGGATTTTTGTTAATAGGTGTGTTAAGTCTCAAATTTTTCTTGATTTTAATTAAAACTAAAATGTCTTTAAAAAGTCATAAAAATAAAACTGATGCATATTGCATGCATACATTATTTAAGGAATTTAAACGACAATGTCATGAATTAACTTACTTATTTCATATTTTGAATGACAAATGATCAACAAAAACTTTACAAAGTGAAAAAAATGTTGAATGTTGTCAATTTGACTTTGACTGATGTAGTTTAATCAGTGTTATAATGTCTTAATCTCTTAATCACATAGAGCGAGAATGTTGCAAGTTGGGTTCTCTATTAAGTTTAAATTTTAAACTCAGGATTTTCAATTTAGCTTGTCGGGAGTCGGAAGTCGAAATGTTGAACCAGTAATCCAGATAATCCAGAACACAGAATTCCAGGATCAGATTTTCAGCTTCGGCAATAGTTTATAGTCTTGTTCTTCTATTTTAGTGTGTAATTTTATTTGAATATTTTTTAAAAGGTCTTCTAGTTTTGATTTTAATTTGAAATTGTACTAACCTTAAAAACATAAAAGTTAAATTGTGAATTGACTTGTGAGGCACAGACATAATATTTTGAGTTGGTACAATATGAAAATATGAATTTGGTATCGCTTTGAACCGATTTGTACTAAGAACTAAGATTGGACCTGAAAGTGTTACATGACACAACATTTGTCCCAGTAGTAGTTTTGAACTCCTCCTTTGCTATAGTGCAAACAGTACAGTCTAAATTAATCGTTTCACATCTCACCCTTTTGTATTGTTTGCGCTACAGTCTGCAACAAATATTATCGACGGTGTTAAAATTTTTCTCATGAGGGTACATCTCTGTCATTTAAAAATGAGCTTACATTTGTCCATCCCATCCCATCCCATATAACTTAACTATACAATTGTATAAGACTGATTAACAGACCTTGGTGGTAGTTATTATTTCATTCATTTTGCTTATGGTTGTGTTATACATACTCTACAATAATTAGTATTGCGTAAAATATACACGCTACCAGTTCAGAAAACCCATGCTCTGTATACCAAACCAATCTTCTTGAAGAGGGTACGCATGGGGTCGAGGATTGTTATGAACTTTTGTTTTTTGCATACAAGCATAATAAAAGGCCCTTGAAAAATTTTCTCTCGCAAGAGATGGCTTGGCTACTCTTTGTTGAAGTTGTGTTTTTAACAGGTCCTTTCTGTAGATGTGGGGGTCCTATTTTTTACCCTTAGTAATACCATTTCTCCTAGTACTTACATTTCGCAAGATGATTTTTATTTAAAAATGCGCCCTTCGTGATCACAAATAGCATTTAGCATTATTATTGGAAATTGGAAATGAAATGGGCAATCTAGGATAGGCCAGGCATAGGTTCTATTAGAACACAAAACACCTTGTTGGGACTACCACATGTCTACATGCAAACTTGCAAACGTGAGAAAAGTGCATAAAGTGAAGCTGGTGAGCCACACCACAATAATGCTACCCAAAAAAATACACTAGGCAGCAAAAGAAGAAAATCATAAGCCTTTGGCGCGAAATAATTGGGCCAATAAAATGATTTGGTGCACAGGTAAAGATTAGTTTAGAAGAGGTTCTTGTTCCATCCGACGGGCGATTTCTATTCTGCTGTAGGGCTCAGCTGCTTTTTTTCATATTATTCACTTGTATTTTTTACCAACACTAACACCAGTGTAGTTGGTTGGTTGCTACTTGCTACATAAGCTGCTGCTTATGCCCTGGCAAATGCTATACACTATAATGCTATGTCAAAAGAGTATTTCAATTTCAATGTTCATCAAGTCAGCCATTAAGATAGGTATAAGAAGTAGTTGAGAAATTAAAATGAAATATCATTAGGGACGGACTACACACACAGTTCGAGTTTAAGTCAACTTTGAACAGCGACGAACTGACAGTATAGGAAAAATATTATTCCCTTTAGCAAAAGGTAGTTCATAGTAGAAGAGGGTCGAGGAAAAATAAGCTCTCTCCACTCCACTCTCTCCAACCAGTAAGTACACAGGAAGATACGTAAGGTAAAGGAAAGGAGGGTATCTCTATACATCTCATTCTCATCATAGTTTACAAGTTTTGGTAAAATATCTATATTTTATCGTGTAGTTAATTGCATTGTATTTGCTGCAATCCAATATGAAGTTAGGAGGATTACTTTTGTACTTTTGGCAGTATGTAGTAGCAAGCAGCAGAGCAGTGTAGTGAGTGAGTCTGAGTGACGAAGGAACAAACCATTACGTACGTGTGTAAATTTTAGTGTAATGTCCGTACAGTCCACAGTCAGTAATATGTAATAAGAATATTATGTGTCCATCCATTCTTCCTTCCCTTTGATTTCTCTGAGAAAAAATTTGGAATTTCAAAATGGACTTGATTTCTTAATTTTGTTGACTTTGGAATTTTTTACATCTAAGAGAATGACCTTAGAAATCAGTAATTGTTGTGTGGAGTCTCCATCACTTTCATTCCTGGTGGGAAGACATGATATAGAAGAATTCTCAATTTCCTCATCACCATCATTTTACATTGATAGTGTCTCAAATTGTGAATTGCTATACCCTTTTTAATTAGAAATAATAATACTCAAGAATAGTTACAACACGGTGGTAAAAATGAAAACGAGATATCTTAATGAAGTGCTCCTTCTACAATTAGGATCATCGTTACTTTAAGTGTATTGCATTTCACGTGTATAATTAGTATCAGAAAGATTGATTTATGATTTATTGCAATTTTTGCAATCATCATCATCACACATCATCATGGACCCTAGGAATAGTTAACCAGAACTTAAAAATTAATTAGCGCAGTGACTATATAGAGTCTTGCAATCTGAATTATGAATTAATGTGCAATTTTAATACTTTCTTCTGCCACCTAAGAAACTGAGCAACCAACGTGCGACGGTGAACGGCTGTGTGATTATGGATTGATGTTAATTTACGAAGAAGATTTCGTATCGTGATAACATTTAGTTTAATACAATTTAAGAATAATTACTGATTAATTTGTGAATTGTTGTTTTCAAAACGGCCAATCTCAACTGGTGACTGGAACTCTTCACTCGAGCAGCAGGCCAATTACTCACATTAACAGAGAGACCGCCAGGACTGCCTTGAAACTTTTCAAGCAGGATAATCCAAAGAGAATGACGGAGGCCTTTGAATTCATCCGGCCGATGGAGGCCCCAACATTTACCCCCACAGAAGAAGAATGGAAAGACCCTCTTGGATATATTAATAAAATCCGCCCTAGTGCTGAAAAAGCAGGGATTTGTAAAATCAAACCACCGCCAAATTGGCAACCTCCGTTTGCTGTGGATGTAGACAGTTTCAAATTTACTCCGCGTGTTCAAAGACTGAATGAATTAGAGGCGAAGACTCGAATTAAATTAAACTTCTTGGATCAAATCGCAAAGTTTTGGGAACTTCAAGGCTCTTCACTTAAAATTCCTGTGATCGAAAAAAAAGCTTTGGACTTGTACACTTTGCATAAGTTTGTCCAAGCGGAAGGTGGAAAAGAAAAAGTCAATAATGAGAAGAAATGGAATCGACTGGCGACACGACTCGGTCTTTCACCTCATAAGAACTATGGATTGCTTATTAAGCAGCATTTCGAAAAAATCCTGTATCCGTTTGATGTATTTCAAAAGTCCAAGGAAACACTTAATGACCCTGAGGCGACAAAGAAAGGCACTCCTATGAAAGGATCCCCCATGAAGTCTGGTGCGAAAGGGACTCCCTCGAAGCAGTCTCCAGCAAAGGGTACCCCTACCAAGAATGGAGGACGAACGGGTGGAAAAAGTGCAAAGATTGAAACTTTTGAAGACACGTTTGCAAAATACATCTGTCTCACATGTGATGGAGGAGACGCAGAAGAAAAAATGTTGTTGTGTGACGGATGCGATGACAGTTATCATACTTTTTGTCTAAATCCACCTCTAGTCGACGTTCCAAAGGGTGACTGGCGTTGTCCTAAGTGTGTGGCTGAAGATTTAAGCAAGCCTGGTGAAGCGTTTGGATTTGAACAAGCATCCCGAGAGTACACACTTCATCAATTTGGTGAAATGGCTGATCAGTTTAAAGCAGAATATTTTAACATGCCAGTTCATCTTGTTCCCTTGGAGCTGGTCGAGAAAGAATTTTGGCGAATTGTTGCTGCTATCGATGAAGATGTCACCGTAGAATACGGAGCTGACTTGCACACAATGGATCACGGTAGTGGATTTCCTACAGAAGACTCAAATCACATTACCACGGCTGATAAATGTTACATTAAGAGCGGGTGGAATCTCAATAATTTGCCCAATCTTCCGGGATCTGTTCTAGGGCACATTAAAGCTGACATTTCTGGAATGAAGGTACCATGGATGTATGTTGGAATGTGTTTTTCAACATTTTGTTGGCACAACGAAGATCATTGGAGCTACTCCATCAATTACCTTCATTGGGGTGAACCGAAAACCTGGTATGGTGTTCCTGGAAACAAAGCCGATCAGTTTGAAGATGCTATGAAAGGAGCTGCTCCTGAATTGTTTTTGTCCCAGCCTGATCTCCTTCATCAACTCGTAACAATTATGAATCCAAATATTCTTATGAATGCTGGCGTACCAGTTTACCGGATGGATCAACGAGCAGGCGAGTTTATCATAACTTTCCCTCGAGCTTACCACGCGGGTTTCAATCAAGGCTACAACTTTGCAGAAGCTGTCAACTTCGCTCCAGCTGACTGGCTTGCAATGGGTCGTGAGTGCATTGATCATTATTCTACTTTACACAGATATTGTGTGTTTTCTCATGACGAACTTGTGTGCAACATGGCAAGCGACTCTGATTCATTGAATGTTGGAATATCTTTGGCCACTTATGAAGATATTCGAAGAATGATTCATAGTGAATTTGAGCTTCGTAGTGTTGTAAACAAGTGGGGCGCAAAAGAGGGGACGAATGTGTTTTATATTGAAGAATTACCGGATGATGAAAGGCTGTGTGATTTTTGCAAAACCACTTGTTACTTGTCCTGCATAACATGTCCGTGTACAACCGAGCGACAGGTGTGTCTTCGTCATTATGACAAGTTATGTGATTGCCCAGGATCAAGACATGTATATCAGATTCGTTACACGAAGCAGCAGCTCACCAACATGGGAAGTTTACTTCTAGAAAAGACGCAAGGCTTTCTCAAATGGGGTAAGGGCTTAAAGAAAGGGCTGACAACTACTGTCGAAGACGATAAGTTAGACCTTGATGAGCTCCGAAGTTTGATTGAAGAAGCGGATAGATTTGGATATCCAGGTGGAGCCCTTCTTGAAAAAGCAAAAGCAGTTCATGATGATGCCACTAAAGCACTTCTTGTTGTGCAGTCCTTACTTGGAGAAAGTCACAATTTAAGGAAAGGTACATCAGATGGAACGGCGAAGATACGTTTCAATTTGTGTGAAGTCAATATGCTACTGAGTGAAATATCTGGACTACCTTTAAAACTGAAGGAGACTGAACTGGTTGCATCAATGGCTGATCATGTAAAAAAGTTGGAGTCCAAGACTAAAGCTTTACTTAGGCATAAGGAGCCGAAAATGAAGGATATTGAACGTGTTGTTACTGCTGCTGATTCGATTCCCGTGCACATTCCTGGCATGATTGATCTCGCAGAGCTATTAATCAAAATGAAGTGGCAAGAACGAGCTGAAGCGGTGTTAAGTCACTCTGGATCGTACACGGAAGAGTTTCTTAACAAATTGATTGAAGACGGAGAACAATATGTTGATGATATAAATGTGCAGTCTCAACTCTCCCGTTTGAAAAAAACCAGACAGCAAGCTAAAGACTACGAACGGCAGGCGAAAAGCCACCTGAATCCCAGGTCCAAGAGCAATAACTTCCCTGATATCAAAGAATATTTGAAAAATGTGGACACGTTTCCAATCAAATTGGCAAGCACTCCAAAACTCCGTGATCTCATTGCGAAAGCTGCCGATTGGTTGGAGAAAGTGAAAGAGTTCAGAGAGCGTGGTGAAGGAAATTGGCCTTTCTTGGATGAAATTGAAATCATACATAGTCGCGGAAATGAAATCCCTATTGAGTTAGAGGAATTGTCAGTTTTAAGCGGTCAGATTAATGCTGGGAAGGCATGGATATCCCGTCTAAATAGGACATTTTTGAAAAAACACACAACTATAGGATTGATGCAGGTGAGGTTTTCAAATTATTTTCAATTAGCGTTTTTATATAATCAAGTGGTTATAAAAAATTCTAACAGTGCGCTTTTTTCAAAACCGCAATAGGCTCTGATTCCGCGTTTAACAATTGAACAAATTCCATCGAGAGGCAAGGTGAATATGGAACTTCACGATAAAGAAAATTTGACTGTAAACGAGTATTTGAAGCTTCTTGACATAAAACCACATGATCTAAAGAACGCAAAAGCATTTAACGAGACCATTGAGGTAACAATTTTTTTTATTAAAAATTTAGAATGCATTATCCAAGTGTATAGGTGTAAGATGATTGATTTAAAACTTAATGTGCATTTTACTTTATTGTAGCGAAATGCAAGAAGGGAAGTGCAAGCAATGATAACAATTCGGAAGAATAATTTGTTAAAACGGAACAATGATATCGGGGTGTCCCAGTATTGCGTGTGTCGACGTAAAGCCGGCCCTTTTATGATTAGATGTGAATTGTGCTACGAGTGGTATCACGCCACTTGCGTCCCATTACCCAAGTCAGAAGCGGCCGAAAATGACAAACAGTTAATGGATGTTGACTATTCAAGTCAGGCAATGACTGCATATAAAATCGCGAAGAAAGAAATCCGATATGTATGCCCATGTTGTGCCAGATCTAGAAGACCATTTTATAATGATGTACTGCCTATGCTGATAAGTTTGAGCAAGTTGCCATTGAGAACGGTAGAAGGGGAGTCTCTGCGATGTCTTGTTGATAGGTATGTTGCTTGGCAAGACAAGGCCGTACATTTGTTATCATCTTCAGAAGTGCAGAGTGCATTGACGGCTCTAAAATACACTGAGGAACGGGTTGTCCAGACACATGCCAATATGCTTACACCATCCCCTCAGCAAAAAGTTAAGAACTCTGTGTCCCCTCATTTTGATCCTTCTACTTTTTGGATCAAACCAGAAATAGACGACGACTATCCTAGTGAATCTATGGAACATCGCTCAACCGAAAGCTCTCCTATGAATTCAGTACCTGTAGGACGTCCAATTAAAGATGAGCCTTTGGAAATCAATGAAACTGATGAAACAGAATTTGTATGTGATAGTGCATTAAGTTCACCGACAAAAAGTCCGGATCACAAAGGAGGAAGCAGTCACCAGGGGAGGAAAGAAAGTCCAATGAGAAGGAATTACTCAGAACCAAAAGTTACCTTATCAACTGAGTTATCGCACACCTTAGAAGTCCTACTTGTAGAGATCGATTTGATGGAATTAGCTCCTGGAGACAAACTGGAACCCTTATGGAAACTTTATGAAAGCAGTAAAGAAGCTCCAACGAACTACCTTGGACTTGCTGTAAGTTTTTTACCATTACTATATGTATAGTATACTTTTTCTTTGAACCAATTGTTTAATGGAGATTTTAATTATATGAACAGGAAATACAAGGGGTTATACAACAGGAGCTCAATATAAAAGACATCAAGCCTGGAAATAGAAAATCAAAAAGTGTTTCTCCTGATGGAGATTTGATAATTAGTGGAAGTCCGGTGAAACGAAGTCGCAATACTATATCTGGTAATGTTCGTAAACCGGCCCGTAAAAGTGCTAGCCTTACCCATAGAAAAAGAAAGGTACAATCATTTTTTATGTTGTTGATTTTTGACTTCATATTCATTGTGCTAGTTTCAAGTTGAATTTAAAATGTTTTCCATTAACTTTCAGAGCACTGACACAGTACCTCGAGCCAAAAAAAAGAAAATTGAGCCTGTGGTAGATGTTGAAGAGTGTGAGGATGACTGCGCAGCAGAACCTTGTAAAAAACCTGCAGGTATATTTATAATTAGTTTATATACAATGGCCTTTGCAACGTTAGAAACTAGTAGTAACAATTTATAATGCAATGTATTTCTTAAACGTTGTAGGTAGGGTGAACTGGGTGCAGTGTGAAATAACCGAATGTGAAAAATGGTACCACTACGGCTGTGTAGGATTGACTAAAAAAAGTGTTCAGCATATGGCTAAGTACGTGTGCTTCCGATGTAACAGAGAAGATGAAGCACTTAAAGATGTTAAGGTCGAGAAGAATGGTCTAGAGGATGAATTTTCAAGCGATACAGTAAATATTGTGAATATTTTTCTTAACGACTAGAAGAAATGAAGAAAATTAGTTAGATATCTATGCAGTGTGTCAAGTTCAAAAGTTTGTGTGAATGGATAGAGTTTAAATTAAAATAGTCGTTTACTTAAAAAATCGTAGGATCAAAAATAATATTAGACAATGAAAACGCTCATTCAGAAAGATCTCAATTTCTCGAGTTTCAAAATAACTTCAGGGTTTTATCATGAAGTCAAGTTCGTTCGCATATCCCTTCCACCTTTACCTATCTGGGTGTCATTTTCAGTCATTATTTAAGTCCATCACATAAAAGTACACAACCGTTTTTCTAGCAACTAATTAACCTATTGCTACAAGTACGTATTTATTAGTTGTTAATAATTTTATAATTATGATGTGAAACAAAAAGAATATTTTCTTCAATCGGTTATCGGTGGTGGGGTACCTCAAGAGCCTATAATTTAGGATTGGAAGTCGATTTGTTGAATAAATAAAAATTGTGTCTCACATTAATGTGAAAGCAAAATGTAGAAAAACACAGAAAGTCATTTAGATTCAAAATGTATGGATAAGTGATCAACAATTTGTACCTGTTTACAAAGAAGTAATTTATGGGTACGAAAAGAATTTTATAATAAGATACAGGGAAAGTAATATTCTACTTCTGAATTCAAATTTATTGTAAAAATTCAAATTGGTGTGTAGTGTTTTAGAATGATATAATATTATAATTTCTTGTAGTACGTATTTCAAAATGTGAAAGACTCTATTTTCTATCCACCGATTTCTTGTCTTAATATTCCAAGCACATGCAGCGACAGTTTATTTGTCGTCTCTAATTGTTACATCTAACCTGTGCAATAAATGTTTAATCGTTTGATAATCAATTTTAAAATGTTTATGGGCTCATTCTGTTTTCATACTAGGCATACCTTAATTTAGTTATAGTATAGTTTTATCTGTATCATTGAGTACGCTTCAATGTTTCTAGACACTGTAAAAGGTAAATGCAAGGTCATCAATTCAAATCCCAACTATCTGGTAACAAGTGTTGTGAAATACGTCGAATCATGTAATTCTATGCCAAAAGATCGGTCTCAGCATTCCCTAGATCAACTTTAAATTGATACCCCTATCTGTAACAAAATATTACTGACTTGGGTAACAAAAAGCCTATGATATTTTTCACCTTAAATTGGTAGTTTATCCTTAACGTCTAACAAATACGATGAATTTTTACTATGAATGTAAATTAGGGAATGTGTTTTTAATCAGAACGATTTTAGTAAAAGATTTTTTCTCGTGCAGTTCTTCCGAAAGATCCAAAACTTCCGAAAGATGAACTTATTCAAACTGCTTATGCATGAACTTATGCTGAGCTATAATTTCATAACTACGTAATAAAAGTATTAACGGAAGTCTAATCTTTGTTTTAAACTATAGGACAATGCAATGATATATTCGTTTGGAGCCGCTTTCATTTGTGAGAGATAAATTTATCAAATAGACTTAATTAAATTATAATGACGACAATCAAGTAGTCATGATGTCATCCAGGTTAATTGCAAAGTTCCGCTCACAACTGTGCACTTAACTTACGGATCGGTAAAATGTTCCAAACTCCACGAGAAAAAATCTTTCTGATTAACTTTTTTACATACATTTTTTCATCCACATTTTTTTTGTCCAGTTTTTGGCTGCCCTAGTGT
>JAQFZZ010001558.1:0-10765 GCA_034696405.1 Isotoma caerulea
TTTTGGGTTTTAAATGCCTTTTTTGCATATTTTTACATATTTTGGGTTTTAAATGCCTTTTTTGCATATTTTTACATATTTTGGGTTTTAAATGCCTTTTTTGCATATTTTTACATGTTTTGGGTTTTAAATGCCTTTTTTGCATATTTTTACATATTTTGGGTTTTAAATGCCTTTTTTGCATATTTCCATTGTTTGTGCATATTTATGCATATTTCAACGAAAATTGCCCATTTTTGCTACATTTTCGCTACAAATTAGGCAATTTTTACCACAAATGCATTTTTTGTGAAAATGTTTAAGAGTTTAGCATTTTGACATCGCAAACTAAATAATTTTCAGAAAATTCCTGTTTCAAAGCTTTATAAGTTCAAAAGTACTTTTTTTGTTTTAGATTTATTTAATTAAAAAGCAAACGTATAATTTTAATAATTTAAACTAGACTGCAAATAGAACAATCCGGACCTATGACTTATAGTTATAGCCTTGCTAGGTTGCATTATTTTGAAGGGAATTTTTGCTACTTTGCTACATTAGTTTGCATGAACTCGAGCTCAAGACGATAAGTCAAGCACCCAACCACTAGTCTTTAGGTGGTAGAAGCAAACTAAATGTATCGTCACATAGAATGTCGCTGCCAAAATTTTGATTTCCTCCACATTTTCACAACTGATAAAAGTCAATTGTACTAGCGTTCCCCTACAAAGTTTTTTGAAAAATCCTAACCGCAACCCCTGTACATCAGTTTTTAAGAAATTTCGAAAAGTGATTATTCAATATACCTCTATGTTGATTAATAATAAACTCTTGGTAAACATATATACGAAAGTGCGGAAGCATGAGCTGAATTTGAGAATTATTTTATAAATCTCAAAGACACAGTGTGTTTTTGAGATTTATGATTTATGATTGAATGTTTTTAAACAATATAACATTTTTAAACGGTATTTCGAATTTTTGTCACAAGTCATTTCGACCTACTCGTCAAAACCTATCCAAACATACTATTCCATTTCTACTCTTTATTATCTATTTTGTGTAGGACGGAGATGAAAGGAGAAGGTTGTAAGAAGGAGATTAAAATAGAAGGTTGTAGAAAGGAGATTAAAAGAGAAAATTGTAGTAAGGAGATGAAAGGAGAAGTTTGTAGAAAGAAGAAGGTCCATAACCCTGCACAAATCTAATACATATTTAGCATACGCCTTCTAAACAATGTAACACTCAAGAAAGACTAGACTGTTCCCCGTTGAGTGAAACTCAAAGATTCCAGGGGTCAGTATAGCATGGTAAAGTTATTGCCGTGACCTTTGTAACCGGTGATGACACCTAGAATTGGTGAGTTTCACTCACCGGGCCATAGTCTAGTTTTACTATATTTTAGAAGTCAAAGAATTCATATAGAAAGATATTCTAGCACTGCTGTACAGCAGTGTGTTTTCATAAAAATTGATTTTTCTTTTATTAAAAGATTTTATTTTTCCTAAAATTAATTAGTTTCAGCTCCTACATGAATTTCCAAACGATCTTTTTTCTTATTATCTTTCAAAGCCTCTGCGTTGCAAGATGCAACTAAACCTTCAAGTTCTTCTTCAAACAAAGCTTTGGTAAATCGATTCAGATCTTCTTGAGTTTGGAAAATATTTAATTTTGAATAAACTGTTAGGTCACATCTATCTCCAACTGACGCAAAGAACACGATCAATTCTGCAAGTAAATATTTTTAATACATTAACATAACTAAACTAAAAATGCAGTTGTATGTTTAATTTTAATCTCTAATTATCTAGGGTCACAGGGGTATTTATTTTGTTTAATATAAAAAGCATAAATGAATCGTTCTCTGAAGTTGTAATAAATGCTCTTTTAAGTAATCCCACGTCCACATAAAAAGAGTTACTTACTCATCCATGATGCAATAGTAGAAATGTTAATGGTTCCATAAACATGTTGGACTGGAAGTCCCATCAAAGAGCAATATTCTTTTGTCTGCATTACTGGAGTAAGAAACTGTGGCGATGGCATAAAAAACTGATCTAAGTTTCTAAATAAAAAATACATCTTGCTCGGCATGGTCCAGTAGATTGGTGCAAGAAACTCCGCTCCAAGTTGATGAAGTCCAATCTCATGCATTTTCATGTAACTACGTTCTGCTTCGAAAACCCGTTCTACTCCAGACTTTTTCGTCCTTATCGGTACTTTCCAAGCTATACCAGAGCTAGAATTAATCACCGTCCACCGTAATTCAATTTTCAATTTAATACTTGTTTGGAAAATATTAAGGCATTTAGTTTCGTAAATCTTTTCTTTTCTTACAAATGATTGGCCATTCGGCTTTCATTCCCTTCGATCATAGCAGGATGATTAGGTATTGCAATAGGCATTTGTATGAAGGTATTCTCTGGAAGTTCATCTTCGGATTTTATTCTCTCTGTTTCCATTAAATATTTTCGTATAGCACCGACTTGTAACATTCCAATCACCACGTTCATATGAGCCTTCGTTGAACCTCGAACCTTTTTTAACGCTTTCAGATCTAAATTAGCTAATGACATACGCCATACTGCATCTCTGCTTGAACTCCCTCTTTTTGAAATATATGGAATTTCTTTGGAGAATAACAAATTCCATTGGAAGTCAAGGGCAATCTTAGGGAGAGTCAATTTGAATAAAATAGATTTCACCTGAAAATGTAACAAACAATTCATATTTTAAGTCCTTTAAGCATTCACCAGTACATATAAATAACGCATTGGGATACATGTTGTTTTTTAAGATATAATGTTTATGTTCTAATGGTTGTCCATACGCTAAATTTGCGCTATCTTATATACATCATGAAATTTTTTTAAATATTTAAAAGTTATTTTAAAAGTTATTTTTAACATCACATGCAAATGTAAACGTACAAAATTAAATATAATTTAAAATAGTACAATTTCTAGGGAGTAATATTTTACTTGCATAAATTAATATGTAAATTGATTGTTTCAGCACATGAATTCTGTTCACATTCTATGATTATATAAAATTTATGAACAACAAGAGCCTGGGAAATAGAGTTGGCTGTCTGAAATAAAACTCACACGCAAAACCTGTTTACATAATTATTGTTCATTAAAAATTGTACTGTTGCTATTTTTGCACAATCGTCCTGGAATATAAAGAAAAATTTAAGATCTTTATTTCTTATGAGATCAGCTCCTATAAGTAGGAAGTATAGTTCATATTAGTCCTATGAAATGCTCCCATTTAAATTATTTTTCAAACCAATTCTGCGAATTTCATCGATACTTGATAAAAATTTATATTTAAATTTAGTGTATAGAAACGATTAAATATTTCGTGTATTTTACAAACTGCCAATTTATAATTGGTATTATTTTAACAAAAATATCATTTTAATCCGAGTTTTTACAAATCTCACAACTTCAAGTTACCTTCTTTGTAAAACAAGATGTTTCTTCTGGAATGTTTGGAGGATTCTCAATTCCACCCAGTTTGTTCATTATATTAATTACCGAATAACCGTCACATAAAGCATGATCTATTTTCAATATAACGAAAGTTTTATAATGATCATCTCGTCCACTTTCCAAATCTTCTCTATTTCTCACATGAAAAATAGTGATGTTCCATTTAGGCCTCTTCGGCTTGTACTCATCAGATCGACTCATCCAGCGTCCCAATAAAACTTCCACATTTGACTCTTCCTCCGAAGTTAATTTGTACTCCTGAATATGTTCTTCCAAATCGATGGAGTCAACCGGCTTCTTAAAACAGTAGAGCATCCATTGGACGAAATAGCAGTAGAGATTCTGGTACTGCTTTCGCAATTGTTCATTTGATAATAAAGTGGCGTAGAAATGCTCTCGGTACTTTTGAACATCCAACTTTCCATCTAAGACGTCAATTCGTATTAAGTCTGTTACATTGTTTTTATCCTCACGAATTGGTGCAAGAGAGAACAATGAATCCATTGGATTCGTTATTGGGATTAAATCAGGTCGAAATATTTTTGCAATAAAATGTATGAAAAGTCGTAGTAAACCAAAGGGTAAGAAAATGGGTATAATTAGAAACACCCACATCAATGTTCCAATAAAAATGTTTAAAAAATCTTTCATAAATCTGCACAAGAAATTGTTACTTATAGACATTATATAAATTGAATTTTTAAACTAGAACTTTGAATTAGCTAAAATCCAAATCTTGTCAATTATGGACAGGTTGCAGCAGAAACAGATTTACGTCTGATTAACAAATGAAGACTTTTATACAAATCTGTATGAAATTATAATGTGTAAAATAATACATCCTGTAATTCAAATAAGGATAAAAGTGAAGTATTTTCTCACGACTGAGTTTTATAATTGATGTGCTTTTGTGTTTGTGAGCATGAACTTGGCAAATTTCTTGGTAAAACTAGCATTGCGCAATTGTGAGTTTAATTTAAACTTCATGAAATTATATAGCATTTCCAATTATGTTTCTGTAAGAAGTTATTAATATGCAAAGGGTGAATGAGGGAGACCTGTAGAAGTTTGATAAGATCTGTGGATTTTTATTGTGACTGACTACTACATAATCGGCTGTAAACAACAATAATTTGCGTGGAGTCGTAATTTCTCGTATGTTAATAATAATTTTTTAAATTTCTGAATTGAGTTAGCGAAGGTTGAAACTGGACACCAGGAATAAACTGCCTCACTCCAGGACTTACATCATTCATGACAAGTGGAGTAGTCGAATTGCGAAAATCTATTTAGCAAGCATTAAGAAGTATAGTAAACCATACTGTATTTAGTTCCGATTATATTATGAGAAATATTGCTCTTTTATAGGAATGGGTAATTAATTAGATGATCTTGGTAAATCCAAAATCTTTATTAGACATCAAAACAACATTGATACACCTAATATTCCTCAAAGAGTTATTTAAACTAACTTCAATTAAATACTCCTTAGCATTGAACCTAACGTCATTGTCACATTTCTATATTCTACAATGGAAAATGAAACTAAAAATAAGCTGTTAAATTTAAATTAGGTAGTAACTATACCGCATTCTAATTAATAAAATCCTCTGGGGAATTATTGTTCCGAATTACAAAAGTATGTCGGGAAAATTTTTTAGATGTAAATTATCGCACTTTTAGACAAATATTTATAATACTGGTGATAATGATAATAGAGGATATAACTTTTGCATTGTAGTGTATTTTTATGTGCCATGAGCATAAAAACGAATAAATAACAACTAATCGTTAAAAATATAAATGCATCTGCTAAATATGGGGAGGGGTTCTATGTAGAAAAATACAGTATTTCATTGAACAGCTTAAGAGCAAGAATAAAATAAAGTTTGACTTAATTGTTCAAAGAATAATAGAAAGAATGCAATTTAGCAACATTTAAAAACTCTTGTGTTCAAGCTATGATGCACCAATTGTTTTTAAAAGCCTGACCTTCAACTTACGAATTCAATGTAATTGTATTGAACATTAATATTGAATTTTCTTCTCCAATTTGTACTCCTTATTTTTAACCACTGAGTTTTTACGTCAGTGGTACGTCTTGTCCATTCGAAATTGTAAACGGAAATCAACCAAAATGTTAAGAATTATTGTAATCACGTGTTTATTAGTCACAATAGTGAAGGCTGAAATACTTCATGTAAGTTTGTCGGTTTCCTCCCATAATTAAAGATTTTATAAATCCTTATTTATCATTCTATTTCTGGTCATACATTTTTATTCCTTACAACTTATCATCTTAATTTGGATGTTAATTTTATAAACATTTAAAGCACGGGTAATTTGTAGCATTTGCTTCAATCCTTTTCTGTTTCAAGGCAGTAAATCCTTTCTTCAAAGTTTTAGAAAAATATAACTATTTTTTTTGCAAGATTCAATTCCAGAGAAATTATAAAATTAAAATAATTGATATAGTTGTAAAGGATTGTAGTCAACATATTACGATTTAACGGCATTCCTTATTTTTTTTAAATTTGTACTTTCGATTTTTAATAAATTGAACTTGACAGTTGATACGAGAAAGAAGATCACCTCAAATGCAGCCGATGGCTCCGATGAAGCCAATGGCTGATATGTCTGCAAATTCTATTCTTCAGAATGGTTTGCGTCAGATTGCCATGCAAAATGGTCCACCTCAAAATCGACCTCAAAACGGTGGATATTCTCAAAATCCATCGCCCCAAAATCCAGCACCTCAGAACGGTGGATATTCTTCCAATCCAGTTGCACAAAACGGTGGATATTCTTCCAATCCAGTTGCACAAAACGGTGGATATTCTTCCAATCCAGTTGCACAAAACGGTGGATATTCTTCAAAACCTATTCCTCAGAATATTACTCTACCCCAAGAGAGTTTCACTGGAAAAGATGTAGCCAAAACATATGTTGATTTTGCAAACAGGCAAGTATCGTTATAAAGTTTATGCTTTAGATTTATTTTATCGACATCAATTTCTTTTAAAAAGTTTTTAAATAATCTTCAATTGAACAAAATCTTCTTCTTTATGCAAAGAAATGTTAGTGTAAAGATTAGATCCACAAAAGCAAAATATATGAAATAAATCATTTAATGCAATAAATCATTTAATTACAGAGAGTCAGCAAGAGTTAATGCGCACATGAATCAAAATTGGGATAACAAACTTAATTCAGCCAAAGAAGTAGAAAACGCTGGTGCAAGAGCAAAGAAGCAAGGGGAACACAATGCCAAAAAAATTGCAGAGTCAAACAGAAGGGCAATCGGCAAAGCTCTCACCGATAGTAAGTTTTCATTCCATAATTTCTTTCTTATTTGTACGTATCAATTGATGTTTCATACAAAAGTCGACTAAATTACTTATAAATTTAAAAGTAACCTCTCGATAATAATAATATTTTTTATTTTAAAAATCATCTCTGTACAGTACATGAATAATGTTAAATCGATGTGTTTGTGTTTTTTAAATATTTTAGTTGAGTTAGCTCAAGCTTTGAAAGAGGAAATCCCACTGTGCCGAGCTCCAGACAACCAAGTTTTTTACGCTTCTTAAGGAAATTCAACAGAAATTAAAACCGTTCTGTTCAAGTTCATAACTTTTCTATTGTTGTCAACATGAATTACTAAACACAATCTATGAAATAATATACAAATAATATTGAAATGCTCTTTTGTAAAATACTGCAGGTCCCAGTAGTAATTAATATTTTAAAACAAAAATCAGTGAAAAGCTAAACTTGACTTATGAGTTAATATTTCAATTTTTCCATCTAAAACGCCTACCTTGGCTTTGCTAGGAGAACAAAGTTTTTCCCTATGAAAATGTAGTATTCAATGAATGCGTACGATGGCATTCGATACTAAAATATTCTCCTCAAATAAGTATATTAAAGCTTTTTCAGTCCATCAACGGCTTTTTTTCAACAAAAATTGTCTCAAGTTTCAATTATAAATTAATTACTCGGAAAAGAGGTAAAAAAATTAAAATTAAACGTTAGCATGAACTGAATATCACATATCAGGAAATTAGGCAAAGCAATGAATAAAATCGGAAAATTTCTATAAAATCAAAGAGAAACTGGTTTGAGTTAAAAGAATCTGCACTGGAGGTTATGAATAAATTAATGTACTCTGTTGACTGTCGACTCTGCTTTTAAGCCGTTTAGGTAGAAATCGATAACACCGATAAAAATTTGCACTGTGGTTTTTTGTAAGTTTCTTCGTGCAAAGAAATGTAGCCTTTTCGTGACTTTTTTAACGGTGTCTTTAAAAACAAGTGATTAATTGAAAATGGCGTTGATGCAAAAGTTTCATGACATTTAGCGTGTGGTAGAACACAAATATTGACGTTAGGACGAAGGTCATATTCGCAATGACTGGATCACCATCCGGCCATCATCTTCGGCCGCAAGTACTCAAATTTCAAAAATTTTACTCCAAAATCTCATATCAGCTTGACTGAACGCGGTGAGGAGCTCAGGGAATACGAGGTAGTGCGATCATGTCCAACGTCCAACTCTAGTCCGACTCAGAGTACAAGATCTCTGACTGGTTCATTAACAAGCAGAGTGACATAAATGATTAGAATTATATTCTCAGAAGATCGTAGCAAACAAGTTGGAGACAAAGTTGCGTGAAGCTTTGGAGCGACTGAAGAAGACCCGCGCTCAAGGGGGTTCGAGGGTCAGAGGTCAACACACCAAGACAACCGGCAGGCACGGAAGGACCGTCCGAGTAATACGGAATAAGTGGACATTTGTATATACCTTTCCGACAAGAGGCTTCGCATACAAAGTACAGATCGCTAGACTTCATTTGATAAATATACAAACATTCTATTGAGCAATGCTAGGCTTTGTAAATTTTAATCCCTCCCTGAGATCAATAAGCCAAAATCTCTTATGCTGAAAGATAAAAATAAATTATATCAAAAAATGTTTTCCTCTTATTCAACTCTTTTTATTATAAAGACTTATCCAAAAGGAGTGACTTTCACCCTGATTTAAAATGCGAAAGTCTTTATCCTACAACCGTTATCCTACAGCAGATAAAAAACAATATTTATCTAGTATTATTGTGTAGGTAGTATGTTAAGTCTGCTTCATTAGTCGTATTGAGGAGTTACGGTCTAGCTTAATGTTCAATACTTCATACGCATAATATAAAATAAGAAAAGTAAAAGTATCAAAATTTATCTCAAATATTGAATAAAAATCAAAATAGTCTATAAACATGCATTACTGGAGAGTGAACGAGTATTCCGAACTTTACCTTTACCCAGTATGTAGTTCAAAAAACATTTTGAAACTTTTGATAAGCATATCAAAGACGATCTAGTGAAAGTACTAAAACTTCCAAAAATGCAATAAATACAAAAGCACAATCCAGCAAAGAATCTTATATGAATCGAAATATGTATAGGATAAGGCAGCGAGAGTTGTGCTGATAATGATGAAACTTGAACTGTGAGGTAAACAATGTCCATTAGATAATTGTCAGACTAAAGAGGAAACTCAATCCAGGATGTGATAAGTCTAAGCCTATTGGGTATTATTCTATTTGTTTAGGTATTAGTCTGTTGATGTTCACTAATTCTCTAAATGTTCAATGTGGTCAACAATGAGTGCCCACCACACTGACAAACCTCCTCCATGGACTTTTTAGAAAAAGCAACCAAGTCTTCTAATGTTGCATGCACTACACACATCGATCGATTGCATTGTACTTTTCCTTGTGTTTCTTTTCTCTCCATTTTCACTAATCTACTCTAGTTTCAACCTTTTAGATATTTATTGCTCGATTCGAACTTTTTTATGGCCCATCTATAAATTACATACCTCAATAGATGTAAATTAATCCTCAAACATTATAATAAACTGATGCCTCCAAAAGTCATGAAAGCACTCGAGCCCAAAAGATTTTTTTTAAAGATTTCAAAGTGAACCTAAGTCAACCCTGTTACATTTTAAGCGTCCTTCGTTTCCTAAAGGTCAATAATAATGTATGATTTATGAACGGCCTTCATATAGTGATTTCTAAATGTCTATATGTTCATAAAGTATGGTGTGGGTTGTCTGAGGGCGACTGGAGTGAGTGGTTGAAAGGTTTTATTAAGTTGGCTTGGCTGTCAAACAAAATCCTCTTGGCACTTTTCATCTCAACAAAATAATCTCTAGGAAACAAAATCGTATCTGTGAGTAATGTAAGCTAATGCCTTATCTTTATCTCTCCACACATTTACACATTTTTATTCTCATCTATAAACTAGCTTGGGTATTAAAAAAAGCTTTAATCATCTCAAACTCTGATCAGACTTTACCTAAGTCAGTAAACACCCTTTCGGTGTAGAGCGTTTTGCAGCGGTTATATTTACACAGCATTTTTACGTAATAGCTTTAAAAAAAGGTTTTTTAATCAAATTGAGTGAACTGCTCAAGTTTATTTCTGTAATTTTTGAATTGTAATATATGAATAACTTTGGTTATTTTTTAACTAACAAAATATAATATACAATCTACAAGGTGATTTACTCATTTTTTAAATATAAAGATTAAAAAATGCAGACGTTTGTTTTACAAAAAGCGTTAAGCCTAGTTAAAATATACATAAACTTTAATAATTAACTCCATGCTTTAAAAAAATTTTAGAATTGAATATGACAATCCAATATTGTCATTGAGTGCAAATAAAATAGCAACAAAAAAATAACATGTTAAGCATTTAAATAAATATTACTGATTAATAAGTAGCGAAAGCTACTTTAAAAGAACGCTCTGTCTGTCCGTCTGTCCGTTCCACCGATAATTATCAAACGCTTCGACATAATCACGCGCGGTTTTTTGCGCTGGATTCAATATTTTTCAAGGACGGTTGGTATTGAAAATCAGCGCGCTGAGCTTAACCGTTCTAGTCGCGCTGAGAAGCGCCCCGGAGCGCAAAATAAAAAAAACCATGTGTTACATGATTTTATATCTACAAAACGTGAGAAATTCAACTGTGGTAACTGTTTTTGTTGTACAAGGTCAGGAAGGTCACAAAATGAGGTCAAACTTTTAACTTTTATGGAATTTATATTACCAGTAAACCAATCCAACGAAATCTTCGAAAAATACAGAGAGCCTTCAAATAATTTTAAAATTGTTTCAAAAATTTCAACATAAACTAGGCAAAATATTTTGCATTGGTGAACGTTTCCAATTCAAGTATTTTATTTACCCAAAACGCCCCAAAAAACTTTAAAACACGGTTTTTCAAC
>JAQFZZ010001559.1:0-10763 GCA_034696405.1 Isotoma caerulea
TGTTGCTCTTTGGACTAACACAATTACTTAAGAATACATTTTTAGATTTATTAATTTCCTTATAGACAGTATGTTTTAGTTAATACGATTAAAGTTTTCTTTTTAAGTCTCTTTATTTCCTTATAATTTAAAACCTTTGTACTTCTTATTAAACCAGATGTTTGATAATACTTAAATTCAATTTCATGGTATTAATTTTTAGGTTGCAGTTAGCAAGTTTGATCCGATTATAAAGGTTCAACTTTTGTTAAGTATAAATCAATAGAAATACACCACAAATGTTCTATGAAATATTCTAAGACGCTTATAGTTTCTTTCTTTTGGTTTATCTATCGTTTTTAGATCCATACTATCAACGCTTTAACAATAAATAGCTTTTAGGAAGACAAAAATAAGTTCAGCTATTCTCGTAGATAATTTTTGGAATGTGATAAAACTTACAATGGAAAGTTTAAAATTAAGCCTTATAAAGTTATAATCCAGATTGAACTAAATTATGAATTCTTATAAGGATGGAAGATAGATTATTAGCAGTCCATAGCTTGTGACAAGAAAGAGTTTTTCTAATCCATCCAGACATGCATTCCAAATTCCATGACTTCATAAGCAATTATCGTTGTTATCACTTTAGCACCTTCTCAGGGTTGTTACATTTCAATTTGAGCTGTCTTGAAAATTCATTTAAACTTTGATGCTTATGAATATTCTATAAATATTTATTCTATAAAGAATTTATTTTGACCTAGTCTTTGTTCCTCCATTGAAGGTTCTATGCTTGGAGATAAACATCTGTCAATCACCCGCATCATTAATCTCAGGTTTATTCCTTAACACAGTATGGCAGTTTAAAAAAAACATTTAGACCCCACACAACGCAGAGTAAAAAAAAAATTTTTTATTAAATCAATAATCTGCATACCTTCAATAATAAAGAATATCACAGCGCCTACTGCCTACTTCTTAATTTGATAAGTAAAGAAATCTTACCTGCCTCAACGGTTGGTTTTATGAATACAAATATAAATTTTCTCTATAATGGAAAAATACTTCCTACCTAATTTTAACTGAACTCATTGAACTCAGCCCATGTACCCAGATGAAATGGTCATGAAAGGCAGTTAAGTTTCATATCGTGATTTAAAAAGCAGTCATAATTTCATACATTATCAATAATGTTCTGCAGTCTATCCTACACATATTCCTTCCAATGCTCAAAATAAAAATTCTAAAAGTTAACAGTCCTTTCCCTATCCGTCTTTTAGTTTTCAAATGCCCGTCCTCAAGCTCGGTTAACTAGCAAAAGGTCAAGGTTGAACCATTACACATAAATAAAAAATTCGATTTTGATTACAAACATATCAGACAACCCTTATTCCTGTAAAATACCTTGGTTTGATAAAACAAGACTATAGTTAGTGAAAAAAATCAATACATGTGTATTAACTTGTTATCGGGTATCTCACGAAAACTGCCACTCACATGTCAGGCATCTAAGTAACGAAGCAAAGTGACTGAATAGGACAACTGTAGCATAAATATAGTACAAAGGGGAGGAAAAATGTCTTTGTATTTCGAAATTGAAATCAGCACTGACTGCAGTCGTTCTCTATCTGTAAAATATTAAATAACGATATTGCATTTACCCATCAAAAGAGAAAGCAAAGCACAAAGTAATATTATAAAATAGAGAAAGAAATTACCCGCATCAGTGGACTGCCTTGTCAAGGAAATATAGGATGGGGGACTCAAACGGTAGGGTGAATTTAGGCTACACTGACTCAGAAAGTGATAGCTTGAGCAGCAGTATCAAAGCAATGATTGCTTGTCGGTATGACGGAAAACAGTTACAAGATCCCGAGTCAAATAGCAAGATTTTTAGCAGTCTTTTCCCAAAGAAGATCATTGATGCTCAAACTACTCCAGGGTAAGGGTCTTCTTGATAAGATAAACGTAGCTTATAGGCTAATATTAATTTCTTGATACGTATAACATCAGCTTTTAATTTATTTATTAAACTTTTCTCTTCTTATCTATACTACGTTAGAGATTGTTCTAAAGGATTTCAAGAAGGGGACAAAAAATTGTCACTATGCAATAATTGTTCACTCCTGTCGGTATCATGGGTTGGGGAAGATGAACAAAACGGAACGTCCTCAGGAGATCAAAATCATAGTGTTAGTGACAAGTGCAGTGATGGTTGCTTCCGAAGTGACATCCGTTCATCAGAGCTAGTAATAGATCATAACGGTGGGATGGGTCCATTCAAATATTTACCGGAGGATAGAGAAAATCCGGAAGCTTTCCAAGCTTCGTCGGTAATTGCCAATTATGATCATCATGATCATTGTAAGACTGATTTGTCATCAATTCATCCTGAAATTAGTCCACCTATCTACGTTGGGCATAAGAGACGATGGATTTGTGATAAAAAACAATTAGTTATGAGGAGTAAAATTTTAGCTTCTGCATTGCTAAAATATTTAATTGTCTATCCATTGATATGTCTTTCCATTTGGGCACTGTTTTATATTCTGTGGGGCAACATGGCACTTCCGGGAGGGTCTTTGTTTGCGTTAGTTATTTTGGAAGTTTCTGCCATTGTGCTTGGTAAGTATAAGCTAAACTATCATAATAGCATTTGCATTTGAAATTAATATTTATCTTAAAATTTTACAAAACTATAAATTAAATTTTACATACTTTTAAAATATTTAATCATGTAAAGAATTACATGATGCACATATATCTTTCAAATGGCCCTAAAATTAAATCGGTCTATCTCTTCAAGCGTTTTACTGAGACTCTCTGGTGCTCAGTAATAAAAATATATTTCCTAAGAATTAAGTCCAATTATCCCACGCCTCTTCTCTAACAGGGTACTTCAACCGAAAAATCAATTTTCTTGATAGTTACTAGTTACTACCAACTATTCCAAACTTTTTTAATAAATGATGGGAATTATCATACAAATCATAATGTTTTCTTTATTGATTAGCTTTGATGGAACTAGACGAGATGAAATTGGATATTAAATAAATCCATATTTCTCAATGTCAAGATGGCATGCTATTCACATATTGATGGCATGACCTTGGCAATGCCTAAATTGCAAATCATATAAGAAAGTTTGTTGTTGACATTTTCATGAATTTGTTGATTCAGGTCGTATTGCAGAGTTGCTTCATCTTCCACCATTAGTTGGGATGTTGAGTGCTGGTTTTATAATACGAAATGTATCTTACATCAATATTGGGAAGGATTTGCAGCTTTCCATCAGTTCTCCGTTGAGGTATTGTCCTAATCTAATAATAAGCTGGTTTAAAGTATTTCTGACTTTTCACACCCTGCATTTTATACCCAGATATTTCATAGCCTACAATGACAATGGCTCTTAAATTTCTCGTTACTACCTACACACATCATGCCCACAGGGATTAAAACAGGGCAAAATTACTTCGACTTTCACCTTCGCTTTCTCCACAGTAAACTACAATGCAAGATTCCAGGGATTTAAAAGGCTTCTGTAGCATTTTGAATGTTTTAAATGCAAATGCCCCAAATGTTTTGAATACTTACATAAAAAGTATTTTGAAAACAATTCTTGTTTAAAATAAAATGATATCCAAAGTTTAAGAATAGAAACTTCTAAACAATTTAATTGTAGCACACATGGAGAGTGAAAGTCCGAAGTCATTTTTGTTTGGGAGTTTAATGTTAATTAAGGCAACTGACGTCCATAATCTAATTAATTTTGAGTCATAGTCATAAGCTATCCCACAAATTATATGGTTTTACATTTTAAAAGACTTATAAAATGGGCCCAAGCGGGGGAAGGAAAAGTAGGACATGAATTTTCCTGGAATCTTATAAAATAGCAACAAAATTACATTTATAAAAATGCCGTTGCCATACATTGCATTTTCGATTTTTTTCCATCAGGGCAATTTCTGTTGTTATTCTACTGACAAGAGGAGCTTTCAGCGTAAATCCTACAAACATTAAGAAGTTTAAGAACACAGTCCCATCTTTGGCAGTTGGTTCCTGCATTATAGAAGCCATTTGTGGAGGCTTAGCTGCTTATTTTGTCATTGGATTTCCACCAGCATGGTCAGCATTGATGGGGTGAGTAAAAGAAATGAGAGATGAATGAATGTAAGAATTTTAAAAATTTGCAATGCGAAATAAAACCAAGCTCAGCAATATTTCCCAATAATGCTTCATGTCATCCCTACTTCCGTCAACATGGTGAAAGCACGTACACTTAAAAGTGAAATCAGAAGACAAATTCAGTTTCTTTTCAGTTGCATAATGTCAGCAATGTCCGGAGCTGCCGTGATGCCGTATTTGTTATCCATTGAAAAAACTGTCTCTCAGGAGGGTGCAAAAGTCACAGGAAAAGCGAAAGAAAGTCTAGTGATTGCCAAAACAGCTAGTGGATTAGATGCAATTTTAGCTATCTGTATGGCAGAATGTTGCTTTGGATTTATTTTCGGCGAAGGTAAGATTTTTCATTGTCTTTTGTTATAAGGATTGCATAAAACACAAAGTTTATTCATTACTTTACTTATTGCATTAACTTAACGGAATTGATTTTGTTCTTTGGCAGGAATACTTTCAACTTCTTTGTTAAAGGGTGTCGCAGAGGTTGCAATGGGTGGAGCATTTGGACTCTTTTGGGGTGGAAGTGCAGGATTACTTTTAAATAGAGTATGACAGAACAAAATGTATCATTGTATCATAAAAATTATATGTTTCAAATGTATGCAGTTACTTTATCTTTGCTTTAAAAAATAGAAAAGCCAAGGGGACCTACGGGTTATCGCAACATTCTGTGGTGGAGTTATGTCACTTCTAGGTTTAACTAAAATTGGATACCCTCGAGGAGGACCTTTAGGCGTTTTTCTAGGCAGCCTTATTGCAATCACCTTGTGGCGTCACAAGAAGCCCTTTGGAATTACTAATGTATTACACGTAACACATTGTGTAAACCTGGTTCATACGTGAGACTGCCAACACCTGCATAACTATTAATAAATTTTCCACTGTTAAAATTGACTTAGGTGACACTAGCATTTGACAAATTATGGTTTCTATTTCAACCCCTCCTGTTCGGAATCATGGGAGCTCGTACAAACTTTGATATTGTAAACTGGATGGTAGTTCGGCAGGGAGCGATTTGTCTGGGGATCAGTATGACAGTACGTGGAGTTTTAACTCAATCAGTATGAGTCGTTGATTTATTAAATGTAACTTACCCTCTCAAACTTTAACACTTTAGGGTCGTCTACTTGCGTCATTTCTGACGACAAGCTGGTCTCAACTTCCTTTTCGAGAAAGATTCTTCCTAGTAACTGCATGGCTGCCTAAAGGGACTGTTCAAGCTGCACTTGGGCCAGTGGCTTTGGACACAGCGCTTGACCTCGGCTTAGGAGAAGATTATACAGTTTTAGCCTACCAGGTGATGAATGTTGCTGCTACAACAATCGTTTTAGCTTCTGTTATAGGTTCGCTCATTTTAAAATTTATCGGCCCCCGATTTCTCAACAGATCATGAGATTTCTTATACAAACAAAAACAAATGTAACAATTTTTGACATTACTTTTTTAACGCAAAACTCTCTTTCATATAATAATAAAGCCAACATTGCCGTCCGTCTTTTAATCTCTTTAAGACTTTTTACTACGTAGTCAATAATATTATTTAATGGTTTTGATTTGACTTTTTAAATTTTGAATATGCATAATGTGTGGTACATGATTCATTGACTAAATGATGAAAAATAAATTGACATGATGAATACAACTGAAAGAATTATCAAACGTTGAAGTACATGAACGTATTATTTATTTCCGTTTTGTTTCAAACCGTTGTGTATATCTGAATTAATAATATTGTTATCGTTCCATTACCATTAACGCTAACTGCAATCATATAATTTAAGTAAATATCTCATATGAATCTGCACGTGTTACAATTTCATTAGAAGATATTATTTCATTATTATTAATTACTTAAGAACTAACAATACAATTTTGTAAGGTTAGCTTGCAAAGTAATTCCACATCTCCGCACACATTTAATCAAAGCTTCTGTGAATCTGACTCTCATTTTCTTTGCTAAAATGTATTACCAGTAATAATACAATGTTTATTACGTCAATAACAAACAGTGGATATTCTCATACAATCATTTCTCCCTTCGAACAATCATTCACAAAATAAAATAAAATAATAATTACTTCACAAACATTTTTATTAGTATGAGTATGAAGCATACATAGTATATCCTACAAAACACCACTAACAAGTGATTCATTAATGTAGTTGCAATTTACTAATTGCTTGCTCTTTGTGTAAATCTTCATAGGTATCCCAAAAGTACAAGAAAAAATTCATCTTTTAAATATCAAACATTCTCAGATTCAAATTTTGTTTCAAAATTCAAAAGAAAAATAGTTTTACGAAATTTGAATGGAGAAAGTAAATTTTGGTAAAAATGAATAACGGAAGTGGTAAAATCTTTCACTATAAAATGTAAAAGTTTTGCATGTTATCAAAAAATGTATTTGTAACTTATCAAAATATGAAAAATATTATGAAAAAATATCCACCGTAATAATAATATCATATAATAAAATAATAATAATAAATACTATAAATCTCTATTCAAAAATCAATCATCATCCTTATCAGTTTCATATGGGCTTTCTCTTATATTATTCTGCCCGCAAAATTACTGAAAAAATACCGGTCAAACCGCGTAGTTGAGCTTCAGTTGAGTTTTCAATAGGAGTTTTACCAATAGAAATACATAGCGCTATTAAGTACATAAGTTAATTATTATTTCAATATTACCTATTGCACTTGACCAGTGGTAAAATTGAGATTTTATACTTAAGTTAATTTTAGTGTTTAATCATAAATAAGCATAAAATTATAAGGAGCCTGTTTGTATGCTTTCGAATACAGTGCTCTCCTTATCTGTCTGTATGTTCTAGGCCCGTTCATTGCTTTATAAATTCTTTTTGAAGCAAATAAGACATTTAAGTGTAATTAGTAAATGATTTAATTATCTCTATTTGAATCTCTAATATTTTAATAACTTATGTTCAGAAGAATTGGCATCTACATTTTGGGGTTGGTTCACACATAATAATTGTATATCATTTACCAGTTATGGTTTTACATTATTATAGTACACAGCACAACTTCTGATGAGTGAGTGAAGCATTTCCGCGATTTGCTTTACATCATATTTAAATATCATACGTGACGATATATCTTTGATTACATTATTTTATATCATTTACAGTTTTAGATAACTTAACATATAACTCAGGTTTTTAAAGATTGCTTGGAAATTGAAAAACTATTCTAGAAATAGATTGCCTTTTTGGTTAGCAAATTGTTGTGAAAATGCCATTGTCGGATAACTTTTTGTTGTATTTCCAATTTTGATATTTATAATTTCAAGTTTTTTTCATACTTGGCTTTATATGAGTTTTGTTTGAATTATAGCTTTAAGCAAATGAATTTAAACAGAGTGAAAAATTACAGATAATTTAATAATTATTTGTAGATATTCAGTATTTAAAATTTAAACATTGAAGACAGTTTAATTATGTGCGTATGTACATCTCACTTTATCTATTCTGATTACTTTCTTCCTTCTGAAAACTTAAGATTTTTTGAATGTCAAATTGTCATTTTTAAAATTTAAAAATGAATTTTAATTTTAATTTAATTCAATTAATGATTTAAATTAAATGAGTAGAGATTGATGAAATGAATGAATGGACCAAATCTACTCTCTATAGCAAAATAATTTCTCATTGCCTTTTTGTGCTATAGACACCAAACAAAATAAAAGATGAAAAAAATAATTGATTTATAACAACTCGAATTTTTCGGTAATTAAAAATTTATTTTTAAAACACTTCGAGATTTTTTAAAAAGAAATGATTAAAACATTCCAACCGTGTCACAAACATCGCGTGCCTTTTCTTGTAAGTACAAGTTGAGTACTTATAATAATAATAAATGGCAATTAGTCACCATCGACAGAGGCTGATTACTAGATTATAGATTAATTGTAATACACATAATAATATTAACTTGGCAGTTTTCAAAGGTGATTCTTTTAAATTGAAACCTGAGATTAACGATTAATACATAGATAATAAACCATTTATAGCTAAGACGCGACAAATGTCCTACGAGTGACTGACTTTACCTTGTGTTCACTTTTTGTTGATTTTGTACTCTTACAAACTATTCAATCTTATTTTTTTACTTTGGTTTACTGACAACTCCAAACATGAATTATTTTTTTTTACAAAAAATTTGTGAACCACAATTTAAAATTTGGAAAAAAAATTTCGAAAAGAAAAATTGTTGGAGTGACATTTATTAAGACTCTGAAGCTATATGATGTTAGAGAGTAATATAATGGGCAGTGTTTGAATCGGCGATAATTTATCTCATATTGTGTTTAATCCTCTTTTTATCGATAATAATAATACACAAGACATCGAGGTACCTAGGTAGAATGTGTTTTTTATTCAAAACCGACCTAGGCCATAGAAATAATTTAACCCTTAAAACCTCTTAAATTCTATAATATTACATTTTTGCCTTCCTTTTTGGATTCTTAAAGGACTGATTACCTTTTAAATATTACACATACAATAGTGGATATTGTAGTCATTTCGGAGCAATTAGGTACATTCCAATACGAATATTTGGTTTTATTATAATCTCTTTCATACTTTCATTTTCTCATCATCTCATTGAGTAACAACCACTACCGACTGGGTTTTACATTTTCAGGTAATTGAAGAACCAGTTCCGGTAGTTTCTTCATTAGTACATTTAATACACATACCTTGAACATCGGATCATAAATATCTTTGCATAGGATTGGATTTTTTACAACACAATATGGAGTAATGTACAGGGTCAATGAGATACAATATTTTAAGACGTAAGTAATCATAACTTTTAACGTACAATCTCATGCCGTATTCTTTCAGTGTCTTAATTCTTTTCAACTTTGAGATTGCGTATTATAATCTTATCTGTGTTGAATATATTGTGAGAAGTTTAGGAAGAAATTTTAGCACCTTTTGTGATTCCATATCAAGCTTTAACACATTTTCCCTGTTAACAACAACTTTCTTTTATATTTATTTAACGAACCCTCCCGTACTTAAGAGATATTATCGGATAGAAATGCAACTTATTTATACAACTTTAAAGTGTCAATAGACACCTCACACATTTAAGTAATATTTAACGAAGACAATACAATGTACATTATTATAATTATTATTACTATGATTAAAATTCTTTGCCACGTCAAGCTGACCGGCAGCTTGCTGTCTACACAAATATGTATAACAATTTAATATAACAACAATGTGATTAATCATGCAATCAAATATGACCCAAGGAGATCAAAAAAGCCACTACGACTGCTCTATATGTAAAAAGACTAATTATGTTTTTTCCTCACCACAATTTATGCATAAAACAACAGGTAATTGCGGTTACTGAATCTTGCATAAATTGGCCAAGGATGCTTTTGCTAAATTTGCAATAAGAATAATAATAAACCGTAGAAAAAGATAGAAATTTGATGCTGATTGTGATGTGATTTACGCCAGCCAACGCTAAATCACCCACCGCCAGTGTGGAATATATTGACTTGCTCTAAACTCTATATAAAACATATTTTATTCTTTTTAACCTACCCTACCTTGTCACATCAAAAAATGAGCTAGATGTATTAAACTTATAGTTTTTGCTTTCTCCAAATGCAAAAAACTTTTAAGGTAAAAAGACAACAACTCAATTGCCACAGTGTATAAAGAGGAGCTAGTTAATTTCCGGAAATTTAATCTCCGAAAGGTGTCAATGCATTCATTTTTTGTACCAAAAAGTGTTACAACAATGACTTACTTTCATTTCCTTCTTGTGTCCTTTACTAACAGTAAAAACGTATTAGATCGTAAAAATGATTCTTGAACATAACTTTTGTGAGCTTCCCGTTAACATTTTAGCACTACCAAATTCATCTTTTAAATTTTAACAATCTACTAAAAGTCTTTATGTGCGAATAGTAAGTAATAAGGAAAACCTGTCCTTTACTTTTGAATACAAATACAACTACTGTATATAGCTAATACATAATAATATTGAATAGAATTTGTTTCGATTTCGCATTAACCTAATTTGATAAGGGTTAGAAATATTGAATGGAAACAACCTCTGAGCCAAATAATCTCTGAGCCAGACGGTACAATATTTCATCATCAACTAACACGCCAGTCCATCCTCTGCAGAGATGAAACTGAAAAAGCAATAATTGTTATTCAAATATGCAAGGTAAATACTGTATACAATATTTTGCTACAAGTAATTGAAAATCATTTTGGCAAATATAATTGATCAAGAGGTTTCACATTGGTTCCTTTCACCAGACCAAGTGTACTTATATGGAATTGATCTGTTGGCACATTTTAATACACACTCTTGACTTGTAGAATACAACCTCACATTTCTCATTGCCTCCATTATTATTATTACATTACAACCTTACAGGATAGAGTTGTCATTTTGTGATATAAAACATTTATAGATTCATCATGATTTTATACGTAATTACCATCATCATACACATTCTTAGTTCATATAGGTGGTAATTTATTATTAGAGGTTTTTATACACATGCATTCTCTCTAGACTTAAGGTTAGCTTAATTA
>JAQFZZ010001560.1:0-10762 GCA_034696405.1 Isotoma caerulea
TACGTCAACTATTTTAATGTATGGGAACAGAATGTACATTAAATGGCTAAACTGAAATGAAAACATAAATTGACGTAAGATAGAAAAGAAAGATTTACCAACCTGTGCAAAGCTATGGTTCATGTTTGTTACAACCGAATTATTTTTCTTCGGTGTGGTTGCATTTATATTCTCCAGTTTAATCATGGGTACATTCATTGAAATTGTAGCCACAGGTGCGATTGGAGCTACGGTTGAGTTGTTCACACTATGTGAATTGTTCTGAGATGAAAGTGGGATGTTATTAGCTGCATTCGGTAGATGAATATTAGAATTGGGAACAGTGAGGATTGGTCCAGTAGGAAAATTAGTAACTGTAGAGTTAGCACTTGAGGTCACTGTTGAACTAGCATTAGCACTGGCACTTCTTCCACCACTACTACTGCTTGGGTGTAAGGGGTACTGACTGTTTTGCTGTACTTGGACATGAGGAGGTGTGCCCATGCTAAGTTGCCCATGAGCATGGGGAGGACTACTACCCATAACTGACCCAACACTATTCATATGAGGAAGTTGAGGAGGGTGCCTCACACTGTTTGACATAGGAGCACTATTACTAGCACTGGCTTGTCCAGTTAAATTATTTGCCCCGTAGGGGGAATGAGAATTTGTTGCAGAGTTCTGTTTGGTAGGACTACTCATACCCTGGAGGGGTATTGTATGTGGGGTTTGTGCTTGTTGTGCGTGGGCTTGTTGAGGATACTGGGAGTGTACCATAGAATTAGAGTTTCCAGGCTGTTGCGCTTTGCTGTGGGATTGATGAGCAGGTTGCTGCTGCTGAACTTGAGGGTGGTGATTTAAATTCATTTGGGGTGGATATCCAGAAAGAGACATTCCATGACCAAATGGAGAGCTACCAGGACTATTTGAGGAAGAAGCCCTATTGCTAGAATTAGGTGGTGTTTGTGTAGCGTTGTACAAAGAAGGATGGATTGGAAGCGTTGAAGCAGAATGCTCTTGTAGATGTAACCCGTGTGGGTCAACTTTTTTAGATCTAGTGTCACTTTCACAATTATAGTTCATCACTGGAGCACTAACACGATCTGTCTTTCCTGCTTGTTCACTCTGCAATCCACTAATGAAGTCCAAACTTGTTTGCATCTAGGTTTAAGAAATGTAAAAATAATATTAGATGATAATAGAAGTAGAAGTCGGTTGTATAAATGTTTGTCTTAATCTCAGAACTTAAGATCAGATCGAATTACAGTCTATTGATTTGAAGAACGTGACCCCGATCTGATGTTAAGTGTCGAGAACATCGAGATAAGATAATTACCATCGAATGCATAGCGTCACTATTCATGAGACCGGTATGATGTTGAGCTTGCATATCCATAGGATTCATGGACATGTGGGGTGAAGAAGTAGGAGTCATCATGTTATGCTGTGTTTGAGACTGTTGCGGCTGAGACATTCCTGACATGCTATTCATCCCATACATTTGATTTGCTTGTCCTTGGTTTTGACTCCAGTCCATCATTTGTTCTACAATTAAATAACCGATCAGATTTCAAAAGCCATTCAATTTAATACTAATGGAAATTTTTGCAACCCGATAGAGATAAACTTTATATTTTAGTAGTAGTACTAACCTTGCTTTCCCTTAAACACGTCTGGCTTTCGTAACATAATCCCCGCAAGCAATCTTGGAGCATTCGGATGATCCAAAGGCATTTCGTTATATTGATCCTTAAGGTCTCTGTAAAGTGAAAAAATTCGATTATAAACTATAATTTTCTCTCGTCATGTTTTTGGGTTTTTTTGTATTAATATTTTAAATATGCTTTGTATTATTCTATATGTTACATGTGTTTCGACGACGTCATGCTCAGCGACTGGATCAACTGGGGAATGAGATTGTCATCGTTCATAGTTAGGAGCCGCTGAGCCTCTTCTGCCACCCGAGGATGAAATAGTAACGATTTATTGCTCAACGTTTGGGGCAGTGGTGTGGGCAGTGGCATCTCCGGCAGGACTGGATTGCAAAAAAGTTTTTAAATTGTATCAACATATTCATGAGAGGGAAAATAAATGGTACAACGTAACATTGGCACGCAAATTCATAACATTCATATTCATAATCAATTTTAAATATTTCGTAATCTATATTGTCTAGTCGTGAAATTCATATTATAATAAAAATACAATAACTTTTTATTATCGATTACAGGTAAAAGGAACTTACGGTCCACCAAGCTGGACACTCCTGCCAAAGTAGTGATCGGCACTGATGGGATTTCCCCATTCATATTGGATGTGGATTTCAGGATTTCCACTCACAAAACGTAATTAACATTTACTGGAATTGGTAAGTATTCATTTTGCCGTTAATCTACACCATCTAAATAAATAACAGAGCATCTTGTTAGATTTTTTTAGTAACTTTTGAATCCTTCTTTCCGTAAACTATACCGCACGAATTGATTTTTTGCATTTTTCTATACTTTAAATGTCGACCTTTTCCCAAAGAGTTATTTATTTAATTCTTTTTTACTTGAGTTACACTTAATGAGTATTTAAGTCCAGGTTGGCTTGTCTTAAAACCAATGGTTTATTTAAATTCATTCTTCTTTTTGTTTTGATAAAAACGACACAGTTAAAAAAATAATGTGCTCTGTGTTATGTTAATAAACAATTCACTAGTAAAATATGAATACTCCACTTTCACTCCAGTGTCTGGCAACATTGAGGACAGAGATAGTTTGATAGGAAAATTTCCACATTTGAATGGAATTTTACAACAATTTACAAATGATACTATTCCTTACTAGCAAGGTATTTTTGTAAATTTTTAATTGCGTAAATTGTAAAATATCTTGAATTTTATTTGAATAGGGTTAACGCTGTTTTTAGGTGAGTTCATTTCTCTTTATTATTAAGACAGTTGAGCGTGGATAAACATTACGGTAGTTATAGTACATGTATGTTAGGTTATAACTTTTATACCATAATAATAATAATAATAATAATATGACAGGTTTTCTCATTGGGGTTATAGTACTGTCGGTGTACACACACTCCTTCAACAGTGGAGTAGCTTTAATTTGACGGATTAACTTTTCTCCACTACAACCCAAACCAATTTAAACTTTCTAAAATGAAGTGTTGGCCGAGTTGATCCTTAGTTAATTTTATTGTTTCTACGTGGTTTTCAAAATAAATGCCTCTTATACCAGGTTCTCTTAAGACGCATTCCTTTTAATTTAATCTGCCTGCACATGTAGCCATTATGTAAATTAAGTAGAATTTTAGTATTTGGTTATTAAGTCTTCTGCACTTGGCTAATAGTTGAGTCTAAGCTGTGTCTACGGCACTCCATAGGGAATTTCAATCATCATGGTTAGTCACCATTGTTGCAAAATTCCAAACGTAGTGTATCCATACATAGGTAGTAGACATAAAGAGATCTATGAAATTGCTAGAGTAATCACACCCCCTGAGGCGACAATTGAGGAAGATTTTGCCTCGCAATTTGATGATTGTTTTTAAAATCGGTTTTGATCGATTTAAACATTTTATTGCAGACACTTTCTCATCAGTATATCGAAGCCAACGTTCTTGCTAGGTATACATATCACTGAAGTATAAGGTTACATAGTTAAACTGCTATACGCGATGAATATTATTCTGGGCATACGTAGGGGTACGTAACATACATGTAGAAAAGGGAAATTTTGCCATAAAATAAAGGGAAGCCACAGTCAATGTTGCCAGATTGCAGGCTGAGTGAAAGCCATCACAACGAGAATATTAAATTGCACTGACAATTGTTGTCGACAAGATATCAAAATTGATGTTGATTCGAAAAGCATTAATTTAATGTTCTCCAATTATAAATTATTAAATGGCTCTTTAAATTATACTTCGTTTTTTGCACTATATAATTTGCTTTTTCAGGAAGATTCACTTTATGTTTGGAAAATGTGTGGATAATCTGAAGGAAGTATGGAGATCGGAAGTGGAAGAATGTCATTTGAAGAATCTTGGATAACAACCACCGATTAACACTGAGCACAAATGTAAATTAGCACGAGTTTTAATGAATGAAATCCGAGATGTGAATGAGCTTCAAGTATCACAAGTATACGATTCGATAATACTTACCACCAGACAAAATGTAAATCTACCTCATTTCACTGCGTTATCTTATCAGTTGAATGAAAGAAGACACTGCTGAAGAAACTCACCTGTACGTGCAAATTATATGGAAGTGTCAATTTCAAGAATGATGTATCAAGAGGCGCCAAGGCAGGCTTCCAACTTATTCACTGCTGAAAGCTGTGCCCTTTAGGTAACTTTCTTTTTTGAGTAGAAAACCATGGTTTACGATGGGGAAGTAAGAGACCTCCTTTGACTTTTCCCTAGAAGATTTGGATCTTCAGAATTTCTGTGACCGATTCAATGAATCATACTCCTTATAGCTGGATGGTATAGGATTCCCCTGGATACAATCTATTCTATATTGCTGTATGGGATTTGCTCAGCTCAGCAGGACAATTTAAGAATAACTAGTCCTCGTCGAAAATTCAAAGTAACTTTATCAACTAAAATGTAAAGAAATGATTATTGTGTAACTTGAAAAGCTTGAATAATTTCTTTCTGATAGTTTGTTTAGAATATGGTGTTCAGAGGACACAGTTGACCTCAGTTGTCATTTGACACATGACATACAAGAAGCCGCCGCACGAACGGAGGAGTACTCCAACTGTAAAAAATCCGAAAAGAGGCCTCGTATACTCGCTTTCACCCCGTTGTACCAAAAATATTAGCCGTTGAAGAACGTAATAGTGAGAGGTTTGTCCGGGCAGCTTATTCTGACACAGCCAGTTGGTGGCAAACCCCTTCAGGATGCTTAGAGAACCACGGTAATATTATACTGTAATATCATCAATATCCTTATACTAAGCTTTACTCTGAAAAATCTTTTATTTCTATTCTGTCTACCGACTAGCCTGGTGTGTAGTAGAGTTTGTCTTCCACGGTAGTCGCTAGTTGTGTTTGAATATGTGTCCATCTTTGGGTTTCCCCCATTCGTCCAAACCTCAAGGTTGACCCAATGCAAACGACCCCTCATCTGCTTTATGCCTTCGGCAAATTTAGTCCATTCAGAAGTACTGTCAGTTGCTTTTGCAAGTCGAGAGTAGTATTAGAGCTGGCTACATTTTATTATGCTATATGTATTAATGTAATGTGTTAAATGTTGTTTCCTTAGTTTAAGATCAGCAATTTTTGTCTCAATTATTTTAAAGGTTCACCAGATTAAAGTCATGCTGCAATATAGGTTGAAAAGCCTAGAACACAGAAATATGAGTTGATGCATTGTAAACTGTATTTCAGTCAGTTAAGGGAACCAGGGACATTAATGTAATGGGATGGAGGATGGAGAAGTCTACGTGTCTCACACTCCAGTCCAGACTATGTCTGCGTTAAGGGCACAGCTGATAGCATATCTTTGCCAAAGCACATGGCACAGCCTAGTGCATTCTTTTGACTGACTCGACTAGTGTTTGTAAACATTTCCATCTGATTTGAATTCTAAATGAAGAACAAGGGTTTCTCCAAAGACAACTTGTTAAAATTAATTTTAATATCATTTTTATCAGGTTATTATCATTAGACCTAAATATACTCTTCTGTCTGACTGAAGGTTATTGCATTCCAACCTGTGTAGTATTCCAACGAATAAATTACCCATGACCAAAATGATAATTTTTCGAACTGCAAGATAGTCAGATCAGATTCAGAAGTGATAATGTGAAATTGACTTGATGACGAGGTTTTCTTGTCCATTGGGCGATATGTTGAATCAAGTTGAATCTATTACATATAATTACTTCGTTAGTTGAAGTATTCAACTCATTTAGTTAACATTGCAAGAGCGATATTGATTACATGCTGTATATGACAGTCACAAGGAATCTTCACTCTCAGTTCAATTCTAGCGTTGCGACGAATAGGAGATAAGTTGCTGTATTTAACATTTGCTTAATTTGACAGTGTTTAAACTCTAGGGTTTTGTTTGTTTGTGAACTGCGAAGGTGCTGTGATTGTATTGTAAGAGACATATCCTTTAAAAATTGTGTTGTATTATTTTTGTTTCAATAAGTATTTAAAGTACTATTTAAGTATATTTTTAACCGGTGACTCCGAAGCATCTAATGGAAATGGCTGGTGCACTAAGACGAGTTTATGTTGTGGGAGTGGGAATGACTAAAGTTAGTTTCCACATAATGTCTTATTGTTTGAGGATCACATTCAAAACTTGTTAATCTACTTGTGTGGTCTTTTAACTTACAGTTTTCCAAGCCAGGAACGTCTGCAGACTATCCGGAGTTGGCCCAGGAAGCAGTTAGAAAAGCCCTTAGTGATGCAAAAATTTCGTACAATGAAGTTGAACAAGCGTGCGTTGGTTATGTTTACGGTAGATACACTTTTTTACTTAATTAGTATAGTTAGATTATTAAAGGAAAGAATTTTGTTTTGCGTGTGGCATTAAATTATCAACACTTTCATCTTATTTATTAATATTGAAAACAGTATTTTTATTATAATCAGGTGATTCAACTTGTGGTCAAAAGGCTCTCTACGGAGTTGGAATGACCGGAATACCGATTTACAATGTGAATAACAACTGTTCCACTGGAGCATCAGCTTTGTTTCTTGCCAAGCAATTAGTATCGGGACGACAAGCCGAATGCGTTCTAGCAGTTGGATTTGAAAAGATGGAGAAAGGATCTTTAGGGTCTGCGTTTCCAAATAGAACAAATCCAATGGAGAAACACGTCGAAACCATGATAAATGTTTCTGGGTTTGCTCAAGCACCAGTTGCGGCTCAGTTTTTTGGAAATGCTGGAGTAGAACATATGAAAAAGTATGGAACCAAGTTAGAGCATTTTGCTAAAGTGGCGTTGAAGAATCATAATCACGGGTCAAAAAATCCGTAAGTTTGACATCGTTTTTACGTACATCATTGTTTATTACGATCACTGATATAGTAATCAGTATAGTATTGTAATCAGTGATGTAAAGTCTAATATTCTATGACATTGTTTCTTTTTAGAAAATCGCAATTTCAGCAAATACGAACACTAGAAGAGATAATTAATTCTGCCAAAGTTCACGACCCTCTAACGAAGCTTCAATGTTGCCCAACCTCAGACGGTGCTGCTGCTGCTTTAATTGCATCCGAAGAATTTGTGAAAGCACATAATCTTCAAAACATTGCTGTTGAAATATTAGCAATGGAAATGGCAACAGATGTTCCAAGTACATTTGAGGAAAACAGCGCGATTAAGTTGATTGGATATGACATGACGAAGAGAGCTACACAAAAAGTGCTAGAGAAGTCGGGAAAAAGTATAAATGATGTACAGGTTGTTGAACTTCATGATTGCTTCTCAGCCAATGAACTTGTTACATATGAGGCACTTGGACTTTGCCCTGAAGGACAGGCAGGATCGTTTATTGACCGAGGTGATAATACATACGGAGGAAAATATGTTGTAAATCCATCCGGAGGACTAATTTCTAAGGGACATCCTCTTGGTGCTACAGGTATGTAGCAGTAAATTTTCTATTTTTTTCATTTAAGGATTACATTTCTTAAACCCAAAATGATGAAGAGAATCAGTTATTGGCAAAAGATTAAAAGAAGTTCAGCTTATCGGTTTAGAATTTCATTTGTTTAAATTATTGCAAAATTTTACGTGACACTGAATTTTAGTTAATATTTCGCTTTGCAATTTAAAACAAAGGGTTGCTTCTTGTTTTGATAAACAAGGCATATGTTGTTTCATGTTCAATTAAGCTTCTACACTTTTCATGAAATGTAGAGATATGCATCAATTTACATTAGGGTTTAAGTATTTATTAAGGATTTTATCATTAATTGTCATTATCTATATCGTCATTGACCAGCCCTCGTTACTAACTTGTTCAATTTTACTGGCATCCAGTATTCAGTTTTATTTTCTGTAGTTTTTGTTTAAATAAGGCTGACTGTATTTATTGATGCGATTGGTGAGGAAAAGTTTAATCAATTTAGTGAGGAAGACTTTGGACTTAATTCTGTTGACTATGAGTATCTTTTGATAGCCTTTTGACATTTATTTTCGTATTTAGAACTCCCATTAAACTTATTTAATATTTAATACATAAGCACATTGACATCATCAATGAGGTGGTACGCAGTTTGTTACGTTGTTATTATTTAATACTTTGCTCTACTTTAAGTGATTTCAGTGAAAATAAATTTTTGGCGAAGGGTATGAATACACAAGTATATAAAAATAAAATGAATTCTTTTACTTATTATGGGAATTAGGAATGTGATTTTCAGGCCGTTAACACGCAAGATAATTACTTTCCATTAAGAAAATGTGGTATAATTTTATATATTGCTCTAATTCTTAAGGTCTTGCACAATGTGCCGAGTTATGTTGGCAGCTTCGAGGGGAAGCTGATCAGAGACAAGTTCCAGGGGCTCGTTTAGCTCTTCAACATAATCTTGGACTTGGAGGGGCAGTGGTTGTCGCACTTTATCAACTTGGTTTTCCATCTGCTGCAGCAAATTCAAACACTTCATCCACGTAAGCAACCAATCTGTGTAAACTGTTTGTCCTCTTTTTGCTTGATAATCTCTTTATATGTCCTCAGTTGTTATCAGTGTCCTCGTGAAACGACATTTAGTTGTTCGCTCAAATCATTTCATTAATATCTCTCTCATTGCTGGGTTAGTTCAGTTTCTGTTTATTAGTCTCAGATTTTTTCTTTTGTGGAATCAAATTAAGGTATTTGATTTTATTGATCGGTTATTTTTCATTGCTATAATAATTGAATATTAATTTAGAAAACGTTTATTAAAGTCGAACTGTCACTTATATGATAGATTTGTCATAATTTTTAAGTATATATTTAAGCATGCTATACAAATACAAATAATTTTAAGGTTTTGTATGCATGTAAGTCTTAAAATTTATATTGGAAGCATAGAACATAGTCGCCTAAAAAATTCAGATATTTCCTTTTCCTTCTTCAATATTATGCATTAACAAAGAGTTGGTAAATCCTGGAAAAATGTACAGGAAAAGATTACATGAAAAAGCAACGGCTGTAGTCTGCCAGGCAAAGACAGGCGCTATTTTATAACTTTTTGGGCTTTGGCTCTTCTGTCCAATTTAGTCTAGTCATTTTCGGCCGGATGTCAAAGTTCTGAAAAAATAAACTGCATTTTATAAGACTGGTAATATCGTACAATTTATCCTCAGACTTTATGGTTACAGTAAGAGTTACTATGACGCACAGTTTTCATGTTTAAAGTGTCGGCAACAATATCATTTGGAACCTTTTAATTTTAGAATTTTTTGTTTCATTTTCAGCAGTTCAACTATGGCCGATGATGGATTTAAATGTTCTCCAGTTTTCAAAATGCTACACGCCATTCTGCAGGAACAGGGCCCAGAACTGGTGAAGAAAGTAAATGGAATCTATTGCTTCAAGGTAAAACGTACAACGCACAAATGAATAGACCAGTTTTTTTAGGACCAAAACTTTAGTCTTAGTCATGATTTGCAACAGAATTTTAAACGATTTAACTTATGATCAACAGGTTCAAGGAGGTCCAGGAGGAAAAGAGGTACATTGGATTGTGGATGTTAAAAATGGAAATGGAAAAGTTGAATTCTTAGGAACAAGTAAGCATTGTAAAAAGTATTCTAAACATGAGATTTATGACAGGATCTTAATTTGATGATTGTATTTTTAGCAACTCCTGATGTAACTCTTCAGATGAGTGACCAAGACTTACTCGATTTGATGTCCGGCACTCTTAACGCTCAAAAAGCCTTTTTCCAAGGAAAGTTGAAGATCAAAGGGAATATGGGTCTTGCCATGAAACTCAGAGAATTCCAGTCCGAAATTGCCAAAGTGACTTCTGCTAAGTTGTAATCACTTCGTAATCAATATATGCTCAATATCTTTTTAAATGATGTATCCTTCTTTGAAGACTATTGTCGACAAATAAGTCATTTTAGGTGCATAATTTTACTTCTATGTATTTCTAGTTTTCGTTACCTGATTTGGTATACATAATGTGTCCAAGTTATTGTTTTCGGGTTTCAGGGTAAGTAAATTGCATTGTATGGGCTAAAGCCTTAGTCATAATTATTGCCAATAATGTAAATCGAAACCATCCGGATAAATAAATAAAGTAACAACTTGTAACAGTTTAATCGATGGTTTATTAACAAGTTAACTTAATTATGCTTTCATCAAGTATCAAGGTATGGCCTTCGTTTTATCTATCCGTTGTGGACTTAACATTTTGTCGTTAAGTACTTATTTTAGTGACATTATTGCATTATCGGTTATTGAAATTTGTTTTTGTTTCATGATATCCAATTTCTTGAAGGTCTGCACGTTTGGCATAAGAAACTGCACTTTTTTATATCATGATGCTCCAATACAATCACAAAATTATCAATTTCCAATGTGTCACAAATCCTTACACCTTCAAAAATAAGTTTTGAGCTAGATATTCAATTCAATTCATGTTTGAATAATTCAGGATTATTTTGTGATAAACATGATAAAATCAAAGAGGTCGGGGGTTACATTCAAAAGTTTTAATAAGCCAAACCATATAAAATGTACTTCACCATAAATGTTAGATTTAGACTCGTTAAATCGACTGATTTGTTAAAGCTGGAAAATTGAGACTCACGAA
>JAQFZZ010001561.1:0-10759 GCA_034696405.1 Isotoma caerulea
TATAAATATAAGAGTAGGACATTCTAACCTAGAGTAGAAATAAAATCCATTTCTAGCAGACTTGTCCTATCATCAGTTTGAACGATATTAGAATAGATATTTGGTAACGGGAGATATACTCTGTGGTTTGGTTACCATATACCAGAAAGCAGAGAGTAGAAAGTAGGAGAATAGTACTTTCTGAAAGAGAAAGACAGTTGAGACTGGCAAGTAGGCAAGTTTAGTAGATACTCGTAGTAGTGGATACTTTGGTGATATGATGATGGTTGCTCAGTGTTGTAGTAGTTTTTGTAGTAGTCGACTATCTCTGAAGCTTAATTAAAGGCAGAAGCCCTGTGCCCCGCTTTGTGACAGTTTTGGTGCACTTGACGTGTTCAACTAATTTAGCCCTATGAGAGAGTCTATTTAAGTGGGTTTCCAAGTTCACTTCCTTTCCTGCCCTGGACTTCCCTCAGCTTCCCTGCCTCATTAGCATGACATAGACTCATATCCGTTCTACAAGCTACCATCAACCCACCGGCTCTTCATTTCATCTCATCTTCTCCTTTTTCATAAGCCCGAAAATTCGGATTAACAAGTAGAAAAGGAGTACAGGGTTAAATGTAATACTAGAAGTATCTCTGTTCTGTATATGCTTATCTTGTATAAAATTAGGCTAAGGCTAGGACACACTCCACTCTATAATAAAATTTTCCCTTCATTTGTCTTTTGATACTTTGAAACTGCGTTCACATTGATCAGCTTTCTTTGTATCTCCGAGCAGTCCCAGGCTGTTAGCAGAGAAGTCAAAGCAGTGAAGGTATATAGGTAGATAGGACGATTACCGGAAGCTTTTTAGTTAGATGAAAGCAAGAGTAGAAAGAAGAATGAAAAACTATCTGATCTACCTTATTCAAAGCATATATGTAATCTAAGACAAAGAACCAAACCAGGTTGTCCTTTTATCTTTGCACTTTGAACGAGGAGTGAACAAAGTTCGGCTTTTTCAATCCTATATACAAAATACAACTATAAACGCATAACATGTTAGGTATGAGATCCTATATGTTTTTTATTATTATGTACGTACGAGTTACCTGTTCTTTGGTAATTGTATCTACTATCTACTATGAAAAATTTACTCGTTCTCTTCAAGTAAAAGTAGATACATCTTACAATCAGTTTTCTTCAAGCTCATCTTCATCATAAAGAAAGCTTTGATCCGAATAGAAAAGATTAAAGTAGCAAACAACTAAAGGTAGTAGATGCTTCGTATGGAAAGAGATTATGAAGATGCTTTAGGCTCTTAATAGATAAAAAAGATGAAGAGCTTCTCCACAGCTATCAGGCACAGATTTCAAGAAGGCACTAACTGAAATGGGTTATAATCCTTAAGAAACTTGGCTTTTGGACTGAGAAAAAGTTTCAAGTTTTTACAAAGCTTGAAGCTTTCACCAACCAAACCATCCACCGGCTTGGCTTTTTAAGCTGAGCTTTTATCTGTGTGATTCTTTGTAAGAAACTTTTCCCTTCTAATGTAACTTTTGGAGTAACAATATTCCCGTGAAGGGGCTTATTACGCAAGTTAGTAGTAATATGGATGGAAGATATTTAATTCCTCTCATTACTTACAATAAAATTGATACTTTTACTACTACGGTTTTATGCTACAGATGCTGCTCCACAGCTTGCCTATCGATTCATTGAGCAAACACTTCGGCCTGGACCTGCAGTTTCTTTGAAGTGTTCTGCCGTAGGCAATCCAACACCAAGGATTACCTGGTTTCTTGACGGTTTCAGTCTGCCACATTCTGAAAGGTGGGTAACTCAATATCATATATAGGTCCTTTTGTTCCTTTTATAGTAAGGATAACCATAATTGTATGAAACGATTGGCATGGTGTAGAGTTGCAAAGTCAGCTTGTTTGTGTGACCTGTTACTTTATTATACCTATTCATACATACTTTTATTAGAGAGAAACATAGGTGAAGATAATAAATCTTCTGTGGGGGATGAAAATGCTCTTTCAATTGGCAAAATATTGCGAACTTGCCTTTCTGTCGACACTCGACAGCCTCTGCCTATATATGTCTTTGGTGACAAAGAGTAATTGATCACTTTGTGTCCTGGCTTTTTGAACAGAAATCGTATACAGTACAATGTATTTTGTTGGGAATGTAAGGATTGTACAGCTAAGGGTGAGACGGTGAGAGTTTTATAGAACTCTGGTTGGATTTCAAAGAAACCGTACAAATTCTTGATACGATTGAATCCGTGTAATAAATTTTTAGAGAATTCTTAAAATTTCTTAGTATTTCAATTTTTAATTCCTGTATGTGAAAGCATTCAAATTTTGAAATGAACCAACGCACCAACAGGGTTATTTTGCGGTTTATTTTGCCGAGAATTGACTGTACTTTCGAATTGCACAATAGCCTTCACTTAAAATCCCAAGTCACATTGACTCTTGCCTAAACTTTGATTTCCTTTCGGTGACTTTGTCCATTATTGAATCTTTCAGACTCCTTATCGGCCAATACGTCACGTTGAATGGGGATGTGGTAAGTCATGTTAATATCACCTCGACTAGGGTTGAGGACGGCGGTGAATTCAAATGCGTTGCGAATAACAAGCTCGGGAGCACAACTCATTCTGCTCGGTTGAACATCTATGGTACGTAAACGAAACACGATATACTAATACATACAACATGCCATGCTACCACCCCATGCAATTCTTTTTGCGTATTCACGCTTCCGCAACTACTTACACTTTCTCTCTCAAAGTGAAATTTGCCAAAGCTTTAATGCCCATTCTATACAGAGTCAGGAACAACTTTCACCCAAGTGAAAGTTCCACTTTCTATGTAGAAGAAGCTATATAAGTACATACACCTTCCTCTATATTATATTATGCTTACAATGCCATGCATGTCTTGTTCAAGGGAAATGAATTCTGGGACAAAATAAAATAAAATGAGGCTAACTTTTTCTCTCTTCTTTTGAAATGTTAAAAATTGGCACAGTCCACATCAGCTCAGTCTTTTGTAACCTCATACCTTACAAATGTTCAAAAATTGGATGTAAAATTGGTTACAGTAATGAGCAAGCCGTGGTCGTGTCCAAAGTAGGGATTATTTTTTACTCCTATTGTACTTTTCTTTTTTACCTTATATTATTAACTTTTATTCTGAACATTGAATACATAAAGTAGGCAGGCAGTAGTAAGTTTATCCGGATAGAAGTAAAAAAATTATTTGAATAGGGAGAGTAATGAATTGAGATGGATTCTTGTGCAAGTAACAATTGAATTGGATTTGCAGGTCCTCCATTTGTTCGCAATATGCCCAGTTCCATTACCGCAGTTGCTGGGAAGGATTTCAGTATAAAATGCCCTGTTGCTGGCTACCCGATTTCTTCTATCACTTGGGAAAAAGGTGAATACTTCATTTTCATAACCAGATTCTTTCCCAATTTCTTACGCTATCCACTCCAAATCTAACTCGAACTATCCACCCACTTCCTCCGGTCTGGTGAACTGGAAACTCCATCCAATTCACTTTCACTTCCAGCCATATTTTTTACTCCAGCTGAATTTGAATATTGCTTATATGCACAAGAGTAGTTTAGTACGATTTAAGATTCTCTAGATATATAAAATAGAGCCCTTTGGTCACGACAGAAAAAGGCAGGCAAGGAAGATTACCTTTTAAACTATTGGAAAAAGTTTCGGTCCGAAGAAGTAAAGAATCTGGAAATGAAGTGGAAGGAGAAAAAATGATTGGGGATCAGATTTGTAGTATGTAGTATAGTAGTACGAGACTTACTTATTGGTTTCCTTCAATCCACAGATGGTAAGGCACTTCCGTTGACGAGGCGTCAGGTGGTGTCTCCCGATGGGACTTTGATGGTGAGGGACGTCGACCGTACAGTGGACTCTGGATGGTATACTTGTGTCGCTAATAACAAGCAAGGGAATTCTGACAGAAAAGGTGTCCAGCTTAATGTCGTAGGTAAGAATGTGAATGGAGTCAATTGTGTGACATTTTTTATTTTCTGACTTTGGTTCCAATAATAATAATAATAAATGGCAGTTGAATCACGGAATGTACAGGAGTAACTGTCGACTAGACCAATTAGAATCTGACAGACACAGAGGAGAGAAGAGTGATATAATTAAATTCAAGCTTTAACTTACTCACGTAATACATAATTGAGTTAGTATGACTAATTAAGTTAGGAAATCTTAGGCGTGTAAAATTGCTAGAGTAAATGATGTACAATGTCTTTAAATGATGATGATTTATAAATGAATAGGAATGAATTGTCTAAATAAAATGTTTTCAGTTCCACCGAAAGTCGTGCCTTTTAGCTTTCCCGAAGTGACCAAAGAAGGAGATCGGATCTTTGCTACTTGTGTATTCAGTGAGGGGGATACCCCCCTGAGACTCAAGTGGTTAAAAGACATGCAAACCATAGGTGACACATTAGGTCCATCTGACCAACCGGGTGACTTATCCACAAGAATAACATCAGCATCTGACATAAGCACACAGCGGATGGGGAATTTCGAATATTTGGCTTTACAAATCCCACATGTTAAGTCACACGATGCAGGGAACTATACATGTGTTGCTCAGAACACGGCTGGAGAAGTTTTTTACACGGCACAGTTAGTTGTCCATGGTAAATGTTCTGTAACCTCTAACCTCAAATTACACTCATGTACATACATACAAAAACGCTTTTACACTTTGTGACATACACAGATCGATGTCACATACAAACTTACCATCTTTACACACATACACAACTTTGATACCAATATCTGACAGCTAACATAGGAGACGGAAGTGCTTTATTTGTAGTCTGAAGAAAAACTTTTGTAGAATAGTTTTATATAATTATGTAGTAGTAATACATTGTCTACTGGGTCGGTCAAATTACTTACTGAATGCACATATCCTTGGTATGGGGTTGCAACTTTCTCCTTTAAATGAGAAAAGGTAAGTAGAGACATACAAAAAGAAAGGGTAACTGTGAGTAAGTTCGGTCACGGATATTGCCGGTTAAATTGCACTTGGCAACTTTCCTTCTAAAAAGACTCTGTTGATTGCTCTTGGCTATCACTTTCTTGATTGTTCTTTATTGTAATTGTAACTACTCTATTTGTCGACAAATACCCCAAGTATTTTTCTCATTATCTCTAAGTAAAAGGAGTATTGAATCTCTTCAAAAATAGAAGAAAGTGACCTCATAATTGGACCCATTGTTATGTTATATTCTCACTGAGCGATGCTGATGAGGCATAATAGTTCGCTTTTAAGGGTTAAGTTAAGTACTGAATTGCAAATGGCTTGCAGCAAAACTAGTCAAGCTAATGGAGGTCGGATGAAAGTAGATTGGAACTTGGAAGTTTGGTCGTGTTGAAGGGTATCGACTTGCTGATAAATTATCTGAAAATTACATAGTTATCCTGATTCCACATGTTAAGCTATTAAAAACAAAAAGCCTGCTGAGCCATATACTTGTACTAAAACGAATTTTTATAGTTTTACAATTTTACTTAAAAATTAACTGGTCCTCCAGAATTGGAACGATTTGGAACCAAAAAGGAAGTGGAACCAAGAAGGAAGGAAAATTAACAAAATCTTAATTATCAAAAAAAATTAATAATTACAGTGCCACCACGGATAGCCCCATTCTCATTCCCAGCTCAAGTCTCCCAAGGTAGCCGCGTTCAGGCAGTTTGTTCAGTAGAACAAGGGGACATAGAAGAGACTAATTTGACAGTTACATGGCTAAAAGACTTTGAGCCGCTTGTAGGGGACAGACTTCAGTTGTCAATACACAAGGGAACTTCCGGAGCAATGGGAGCCAACTTTGTTAAAGTTGTCCATGTTGATGCATACTCAGCTATGCTAATTATAGACCGAGTAGAATCAGCCCATAGTGGAAATTACACTTGCAAAATTTCTAATTCTGTTGAAGAAGTTTCCAGCACAGTTCCCCTTGTTGTTCGCGGTACTAAACTAAATGTTATCTAAATATTAAACTACCTAGTATTGCACCGATAGTTAAAATATTTAATTATTCTTTAATTACCGTAATCACTCTACCTATCTCACCATCACTTTCCCTCTATTATAATCAGCATAGTTGTAAAAGCACATCACATCTCGAGCAATAAGCACAAAAAGGCACTTTGCACTACAAAAGCTTTTCCACTCCACCTTTTAAAGCACAATGCAAAAAAAATCTGCACAAATAGAATGTAATACCTCTTTAAAATAGTCTACCAGCCTAGGCCTTAGGTTGTTATGTTGGATTAGACTCACAATATAAGGACGGTGCAAAATTATAGATAAAAACTAATGATATGCTTTTTATTCGGGTAATTTGAGTTCTAGGTTCGAGTCTAGGGAATAAGCTAATTTTGGCAGATAGACAGACAGACAGGCTTGGCTTGTATACTTGAGAAGACACAGGTAGGATGTAAAAACTAAGGAAGTATTTTAAAAGCAACAGAGATCACAGATATGATCAGGGATATATTTAGGTAGACCAGACCAAAGCAATATTATTATCTTAAGTATATAAAGTAGTAGTGGGGTCCCTAGGGCACTATCTCTTATCAATTCAGCCGCTAAACAAACAGGAAGGAACTCAAATGGAAACATTTGCTCTGTTTTCTTCTTTCGCTAAGTGAATAATCCCTTCATTCAGTACAAGGCCCAGAGTATTTTGGTGGAACTCAAAAGGCGTTCTCACCTTTTAGAGATGAACCATCATCATAATAAGGAAGCAAAGCAGGCCAGGCAAGACAAATATGGTAATACCCAGGTCTTTCTTCTACCACTTCTACTTTTCATTAGCATGAGTGGATAATTTCCGTGCGAGTGTGCTCCCTGTTATCATATCATCTCCGAATATGGAATACAATACACAATATAATGAAAGTTACAGGTATTAATCTGAAGCGGTACACAGTATAGGTTGATGTGTTAATTTCAAAGGAACGTTCTACCTTCTAATTTTTATAGTCTCATTAAAGCTTTAAATAGCCTCGTTTTTATTAGGTTTACTCCGAGCTTAAGAATATTTAGAATTTTTAATGGCTTTTGAGAATGAGTTTTTGTATCTTATTTTAGATTTTAAGATAATGAATATTTCCCTTAATTCATAATTAAGTTTTTTGCTGTAAGGGTTTTTTCTATGCAGTAAGTTAAACTCAACAAAAAAATACGAAATTGATCTTACATAATACTTTAATTTCCGAGAGTTCTTTCATACTTTCTAATTTAATCAAGAAATGTTTCTCTTGGATTTATACATTTAAAAAAAATTATTTTTACCTACATAGTAAATGGAGAAAGCCGAATAAAGAAATATTTAAGGGCATGAGGTCACGCTTATATAACGTACTTGCGTAATGTTCAACATAACAAGGTAGAAAACACTACCTATAATAATGAAAGTTTCTTTAGCCTGTAGCCATTTCAGCAGACAAACTTGAAACTTTTACCCTTTTTGATTACAAGACTAGACCAGTCTTCACCCGAAAATTATGTCTAGTGTGGACTATTGGCATTTGTCACTTTAAAAAGTTTCCGAAAACTGGTTCATCCTGTACAATATTACATTTACTAACTTGCTTACTCTCAAAGTAGAATTCTATCTAAGGTTGAACGTAGCAAGAAACCTATAGTGTGATGGACTCCGTGTTCATTTTCTTATTTATTTAAAGCCCAGTGTCAGAGTGTTATTCCAAAGTAAATATTTGCTCCTTCATACTTTACTTTCCCTCTTCTCATATTTATCTTTGTTTTCTCTTTTCTCCTCTTTTGTAAGAAATCTTTGTATCTCAATCCTAAGCTAGTTTAAGTACTTGAGTTCAGTTAACCTACCCAATGTGTAGGTAGGTATAACAGTTGTACTTCTTTTCCACTTTGTTATGAGTCTTGAGTAAGAGAGATTGTCAAGTGGGAGTGGTTTATGTCACCTGCAAAATGACTCAATTTTCTAAAAAGACTTTCTCCCAGGTTTAAACTTACAGTGAAAAAATTGCCCTCTGGTTTCTCATGAATTTTTAAGCCAACAGCACTTCTTACTTTAAGAACTTCCTTGCATTTACTACAACTTTACCTTTTTTTACTTTACTTTGTTTAGATATTCTTTGCATCACAGGGGGATTAGGCAGAGTTTTATTATTCCTCTTTCTATATTGTACATTGTATAAGAAAATGTAAGCTCAACTTAGGTAATGACCGTTTGCTTTCCTAATCTTCAAATTTGTCATAAAATCCAAAGCCCAGCGTATGTTCTTAGGTTAATACAATGTGGAATATTATTTAGTTAGCTTTTTTATTTTCATGCAATATAAATTCCTATAAGCTCAAGTTTTGTTTTAATAATACTAATAAATCCTTGTGATACAAGTGTGGGGTTTGTTCATCGTAAAGTGGACTGTGTATTCCATCTCATATTTTTATAGGCAAGTGGCACAGATGGTCACAAAGCAATTTCAACTGACCGTTTGGTACTAAGGAATGTGTAGAGACTTGTACTTGTACAGGATATTTTTATTAGGTCGTTTAGTCTGCCAAAAATGTGTGTTGTTCTTGTTGGGACGTTTTATTAAACTAAGATGATATTAATGTTGATTCTTTACTTAAATTATGTCTAATAGAAGTACTCTTAACTTAAATAATCAACGAGGTTATCTAAGCAATTTATATTACTCGGGGTTATAAGGTCACTAGGTCAGGAATAAATGTATGTGACTTGTATATTTAAGCATGGAGTAATGATGCATGTCATTTATTCACTGCATATACACTGCTTTGCAACAATTGCTTTGGCTTATTGCAATTTAACATTGTGAAAGTATACACTTTAAAAGGGTACTTTTACAATTTGAGCTTAAATCGGTCGGAAATTGCAAGCTAAACCTCTTCAAAGGGTAAAAAAGCGATGATAACCTGCCTGCCTAGTGCCAAGTCAACCATCAGATCACTGGACTGGATTGTGGATTAGATTGGTATCACTGCCAAAGAATGCAATAATATTGTAAGATAGCACTATGCACATTCAATATTGCATTGCACACATCAAATCCTATTGCTAGAAGTAACATTCCATCGATTTTGCTGATCCGGAACAATTTCACGGTTCGGATTTTGTGGTAAAAGTAAAAGAGAAAACATGATATTTTCTATATCTTTGTTCTTAGAGGGATTCTCCCATCATGCACATTTTATCACATCAGTCCTGCCTAAAGTCCCTCTCTCTAAGTTGAGTTAGTTTCATCTATTTCCTTACTTTCTCTTTTCTTTTATTTTACGACCTTTTTTGCTCGTCTGAAGAGAATAGGCGAGTTGAATGGCTCTTCACTCTTGATTACATTGCATTATTGATGAACCAGCACAAGGAAACAAGTTAAGTAAGGGAGAGGAGAGGAACCCCATTGCATGATTTCCGTATGGCACTGAACTAAGCAATAGTGTAAAGAGCTGATATTATATGCATGGCATGAAATGAGTTGTGGTCTTTAAATACCTTCGACTTGTACTTTCACCACACCACTACAGCAGCATTTTGTAGATCTGCTTGTCTTCATTTTAAGCACAAGAGCACAAAATACACATAATAACTGTAAGATTATTAGTTCAAGTCTTCTTTTTCAAGGAGGGAGGTGCAGTTCATAAATCTCAAGAGGGGATTTTATTATCAATTTACAGTGGCTTGATTGATCTTGACTTTAATGATAGATTTAAAAGGTTGAAAAAACAGCTTTACCGGGGCATAATTTTAATTAATGGTACTTAAAGGTTTTAGACGATGAAAGTAGTCAAAGTAGCCTTAAGCTTCAAAATCTCAATATTTTAATATCTACTTCAGTTTTATTTTCCAAAAGAGATTTATGAATAGTGCCTTAGTCCTTCTGCAATTGAAGATGTAGAAAGCACAAATGCACATATTGTAAGGCAATAATGTAAAAAGATGAAAGATGAGTAATATAATAATGCTAAAAGATATCTGACTGACTGACATAGTTCCTCCAAAGTGGATAGTGGAACCTAAGGAGACCGAAGTCACCCAAGGAAGTCCGGTGGTTATCCCTTGTCAAGCTGATGGCTTCCCGAGTCCTACAATTTCATGGAAAAAGGCTATGGGTATGTATATTTATCCTTACAACTGATTCTTAATGATATATACTAACCTCCTGCACTTTACTACTTTACTTAAGATAGGAAGAAACTCTTTCCTTTTTTGTTTGAATTATGGAAACTTAACTTTTGGACTTTGTTCCATTCTTTTTCTTTTCTCTCTGAAGTATATCGGTCACATTCTTGTGCATTTTACAAGCACAGAAATACTACAGAGAAGAACTTGGAAATAATTCTTGTATGTAGTACCTAGTAGTAGCAAGTATTACTTACATAGTTTTCAAATAGTTTTCTCTGTCCTTTTGCTCAGAGTAATCTTCTATAATATTATTATTATTATATGAACAGCCTTCCTTATTCTGTGGTAACATCTGGCCAAGGATGAGCCTCTTGAAAGTCATAATTTATTGGGATTAGTTCACGAGGTCGGAAGGGTTACTTCTTCTACTACTGAGAAATGTGTAGTATTATGACTGGCATGGTAGAAGTTGGTTGTAACTCATAATATTCTTCAGTTGAAGGGAAAGTAAAACACCCTTTCACTTTGTGCTCGTAGAATAACCCAACTGAACTGCCGGAACATTCTTGACGGCAGGTTATTCATTTTGTTA
>JAQFZZ010001562.1:0-10756 GCA_034696405.1 Isotoma caerulea
ATTTTTATAGCTCGATATGAAAGGGCATCTACAACCGAGAGTTTGTGAGACATGTGGTGATAAGATGAAAAATCAAGCTATTTATCAGTATGAGTTTTCTTCCTGAAGACTTTGTGCCCTTAAGTGAGGTCATCTTTGAGATAGATTTCCGAATCGAGGAATGATATATTTGAATGGTCTTCTATTTCTACGGTGAACTTGATATTCGGGTGGAAAGAGTTAAGTTTAATTAAGATGTCATCAATTTTGTCGTGATGAATTTGTGATAAGGTGTCATCCACATATCTGAGCCAAGAAGAAAGCCAAGGCTTTGAGGGAACAATAGAATTTTCTAAGCGTTCCATAAAAAGATCTGCGAAAAAAGGGGAAATCGGGAAGCCCAAAAAAAATTTTTTTTCATGACAATACTATTCTGTCCCAGTCTATCACAATTTAGTTTTATGGCTGCAAACGTGCAAATATAATCCATAAATTCTTATTGGTTGTTCAAATTGTTTTGCACATTAAATTGCACAAGTTTAAGAAATTGTAGATGCTGGGATTTGACCTCACATTAAGCTTACATTTTGACAAATTGGAGATGTACGATTGAGAAATCTATCAAAATTAAACCATTACCATCAAAATCAGGTTCCGTAAACAATGTGATGCCCCCTTCTGGCCAAGAAACTGAAGGGTGAGACCCCGCCTTTTGATTATTAAGATTTGAATTAGCACAATTGTATCCACACAAACTAAGAGCAATAATTCTGCTGCTAAATCCCCAAAAATCAAGGTCCCTTGTAAGAGCCTCAGGAGTTGCTCTCGGAATTTGAATAAAGGGTCCCGAACACTCCCGGTCTCCATGCAACTCAATGCAAACTGCTCCATTTACAATGATCGAGTTCACTTTCTCTCGTAATAGTTTTGGAATTACTTTGCAGCCTTTCACTGTCACGTCCTTCGTTATCCCTAAAATGATTCAAAACCTAGTTCAAATATAGTTTATGATATAACAATATGAATATATCAAGACTCGAGCTTCTATTAAATTGCTAATTCTACAAATGCTTAGGTTTGCTTCACTTATTGCAGTTATAAATATAAAAAACGACTGGATAACTAATTTCGTTGTCTAAGTTTAAAAGATCAAATAACTATTTGTAAATGCAAACAGTTTCTGGATTATTGCATAGAATATTACGAAGTTCTTAGATAACCCAATTCCCAAATGCTGACAGTCACCTAAAGCTATTTTATACAATTCCCAGAATCTAACTACAAATTCTAAACTTCCCTGCTAATAACGTAACCAAAAATAAGCTTCAGAAGTTTGAAAACTTGTTTTTTCGTTTTTTTTGAATTCAAAACCGGTGGTTACTCTTGTGTCTAAGTAAAACAGATTACAAATTTATGTTTTTTGATACCCAAAGTTGTATACATACTGTTAAATTTATCAAATTAAATGTAATATTAAACTCAAATAAATAAACCATATCAAGTACGGGTGTAACCAAGTAGCGAAAGATATACATTTTAAATGTGTTTGATTTAAATACTTTTACATGATACACCATTTTGAAATGAATTTTAGAGTGTCAGTAACACCTCATTTCGATCTATTCTCCAATGCAATACCTATCAAAATATGCAAAACTTGAAATTTAATCTTATGTTGTGACTTTTAAGCTCATCGTAGACCATTATGATTATATAGAACATCGTGTTCTTTATAATTTTGATTGAAAGATTTACAAGCGTGGCCAGTGTGCTTTGTCGCAAAGCGCTAAATTGGAATATCAGAATTTTGAAACATAGGGGGTCGAATGTTGCAAAAGGCAGGTTATTACGTCAATTCATTCGAAACTTATCGACGTGATGGACAGACAGACAGATCGAAAAGAGCATTCTCGTAAAATAGCTTTCGCTTTGTAATATAGATAAAAGCAATCTTTCTGTTGACACATTTAGACCAAAATCTGATAAAATAATATCCGTGTTTTGTAGCAAATATCTTAACATTCAGAAGTTGAAATTTTGTGCGCACCACACTAACCTTCCCAAGGTAACTCGGAGGTTGGACTATGGACTGGGTATCCTATCCATAGTGCAACCTCCGTTTCACCTTGGAAAAGTTAGCCTGGAGCCCACTATACCTTGAAAAAGTGACATGTTGTATAAAGCAACCCGGACAGTTTGATTTGGGTTAGGCCGTTCGATGTTTGTTTCATGGCATTTGGGACGGCAAGTCGACACAGCTCTTACACCAGCAGACTGTTTTTGAATATCAATCCACTTTCGTTGAGAGTTTAAGTTCCACCGATACAATGCATCAATTCCAGGAACTCCTTCCTTAGTTGTCAAATACTCTCCTAAACAATCCTTCTTCTGGTGAACCTCAACACAGTTCCCCCTGGGATCAACGGAAATAAGAATGCCGGTTATGTTCCTTTCTTTAAGCGAGATACACTTGTTCACATTTCCCCAAAACTTTGACTCTTTTTCTATAAATCAACAAAACGGTAAAGCATCGAACTTTGTTTTCTTAAATTACCAGTTAACGCTGTCTCGTTTGGGTTTGTAATCAAATATAAAACTGATATTTGTTTTTACTTAGAATGCACATCAACGAACTAATAAACTGCTATGTATAGCTAAAAACTAACTGATTAAAGTTTATGTTATATTTCATTTGCATTTTTACGAAGATTTGCAGCAAATAAATATATAAATTATTTAATACGTCGTATCTAATCCTGAAGATAATTCTACATTATAAAATCAGAAATTATTTGAAGACATTAGTGAGTTAGGTTGTTCAAAAAGGCCGTACCAGCTTTAAATTAACCAGGCCGTACCAATCCGAAGTTCCGCTCTGATTTTTCTCATGGATAACACAAAGTATTTAAAGCTCTACTCATCCAGAATTTGAAGACTTGTATGGCTATAATATTTACTTTAACATTTTTATTCGCATTTTTAGATTTGGAAACAGATTCGTAACAATCTATACATTTACATGGCATGTCAGTCTAAAAATTGCATCACGGAAGACAGCATTTACCTGACTTTGTTATTTGAAAAATCCAAAGCCACACTTCGAATTAAATCCATCAATTTGTTCTGAAGCACACTTTAATAGTTATTTTAGAAGCTTTGAAGAAATGTATGTGATTATATGGATTATTTTGTTGTTTTTGAAACTATTCTTGACTATTTCATTGTTAGCATTTTTTAAACCTCGTAAACTGTTTTACTTTTTAAATGTACTCCTTGTTAATAATATTATTATATCAATAGAATTTAAATAGTATCAATCATGTTATTTACCGTCCTTTTTTGTAGTAAGAACAACTATGTTGCTCTGAAGCATCCTATTAAGAATATTTGATGCATTGGTGGTATCTAAAGAAACATGAAAACAAACAAAATTATCAACTGAATTGAAAAATGAAGTTTTATAATGTCCAGCGAGCTTGCTATCAATAACTTGATTGTTCAGGGGGTTAACTGTTCACGGGATCAAATTTTCGGGGACTAGGACTGTAAATTAAGAGATTTTCGCCGGAGGATCTAAGATAAGCAAATATATATTTCAAAATCAAAAAATTCATTATAATAAAATATATGGTTTTAAGTGGTTTTTAACAAAGTACTGCGCCATATATGCTAATGAAGCGCTTTCGACGTAAACATTTAATAGAAATAAACCATATCAAACCGGTATAACCAAGTAGCGGAACGAATAACGTTTTAAACTTTTTTTGTATTACAGTAGAACATTTAAAAACGTAATTTTAAAACTTTGAAACATTCTATTTGAAACTACTTTTGAAATTCTATTTAAAAACACGAAACTTGATATTCGACCTTTTGTGACCTTAGAGGTACCTTAGAGATAGTACACTATAAGTGTACTATCTCGTTTCAATCTCCTGTTTAACAGCTATCGAAACATATAAAACTTGAAATTTGACCTTTTTTACATTTGACCTCATTTTGTGACCTTCCTGAACTTGGAACACAAAAACATTCATCACCGTGGAACTTGAAACGTTTCCTAGATGCGAAAACATGTATCACATGACTTTTATGAATTTTGCGCTTCGTAGCGTTTATAAGTGCGACCAGGTCGCTGCAACGCAGCGCGCGGATTTTCAATACCAAACGTTGCATTGACGTCATGAGTCCAATGCAACAATTCAGATGTCAATACGTCACTCCGTTTATGAGATAAATTGGATGACAGACAGACGGACGGACAGAGAGATTTCATAAAGCAGCGTTGCGCTGCTTAATAAATACAACATATAAAAATAATTGAATGTCAGTTTTTATAATTAACAAAATTAGCGCTGGAACGTACTTAAGTCACCTAAATCGTTTTGGACTGTTCATCTGAATTTATTAATTTTAATGATTATACAGTGCTATCTTGTGATAAGAAACTGCTATTTGATGTTAACTTCTAAAGCAAGATGCAAGAAACTCAAATTTCTCGAAAACGACGTGTAAATTGTGTACAAAGATGCTGTCAATAAGCCCTATAAGCTTTTTGTATGTATATAAATGAAACCAATATGCTTCTTGCTTTGTATGTTACTTTCTTAGGCCTAAATAAGTTAACTTTGGCATAACTTAAACCAATGTTTATGCGCATTAGGGAATGGAAGTTTGGAGCAAACGAACGGACAAACTTATACGAATCCAGATATTAAAATAAATAAATAATTTTGAGTGGACTTCACTTTGAAATAGTTTGAAATAACAAATAATCTGTAGTTGAAAAGGCAATACCTACCATCAATTTGAAGTTCATTAAAGGAAAAAACATTATCGACAGGTGCAGGAAATCGTTGCCGCGAGTATTTAGTTTGGGAGTAGGAACAATTGTATCCACAGAAACTAACGGCAATACTTTTATTACTGAATCCCCACTCACTCATATTTCTTGTGAGATGAAAAGGAGTTTTCCTTGGAATTTGGATTGAGGCCCCGGAGCACTCACGAATTTCGTGCAGCTCTGCACAAACGGATCCATCCGTTTTTAAAGACATTACTTTTTGCCTTACTTTTTTTGGAAAGACTATACAGTCTGATCGTTTACTTACTGCCACATTCTCTTTTGCTCCTAAGATAAACCCGAGATTTTAACGAATTTGGAAAACAAATTGAAAAGTAAATTCGGGTGATCGAATACCATTAAATTCTACGTCGCTGTACAGTTCAACCTCGAGAACTTGATTTTCTTGAAAAAGCTCGGAATTTGTTTTGCTGCATTCGGGACGACATGGTGATACTGCTTTAGCTCCAACTGAATTCGCCTCACTGCCAATCCAACTTCTCTGATTGTTAAGATTCCACTCGTTAAGTTTATTACTTGCAGGAACGTTCGGCTTAATGGTGACGTAGTCTCCTGTACAATCATCCTTCTCGTGAACTTCAACGCAGTTTCCTCTATGTTCAATGGAAATCAACTTCCCATAGATTTTTTTCTGTTCCAGCCAGATGCAGTCACTTACGATCATTTCAAATTCCTGTTTGTTGTCTGATAGCAGACCAAGAAATGATTTATCAATTTACTTATTGACGTTTTTGATTGATTGAAATATTTTGTGTAAACAAAAATTAAAACGGGGTATTCTTTATATTACCGGGGTATTAATTGAGCATCCTTGGTTTGTCTTAGAAATTTACGGGTACTTGTTTCTATTAAGGGGTATTTCTATTTATTGTTTCCGGAGTTTTTATTTGTTTTGGGGGATGGAAATATTAAATGCTTGAGTTTATCATGTATTGGAGGTTTCCCTGTTTCAAAAAGCAATTGATGTTTTATGAATTTGGAGAAACATTTTCAATATGGTATAGGTAGCTTTGAATAACGATGCATTATCAACATATGCATCTAATTTCGTCCTCGTAATTATAACTCATCTTATAGTTATTAGTGCAACCGACAGAAGGACTGACGGACACAGACAAAACCATAAATTGTCGAATGCAAATTGTCAGTTGATTGTTCAATAAAAAACCTCAAAACTTACTATTTGCAATAAAGCATCCTAAAATATCTAAAACTTTTGATCATTTTAATGATGTAAACTTTTGACATTTGAAACAATTTAAAACGTTTGAATTTATAAAAATTTAAAACATAGACGTTGTAAATTATTCAAAAGAATTTAGGGGACCTTCAAAGCCTTTTTTGCAATTTCAAACTCAAAGCAACTTGAAACTCGTAAGGCCATTTGAAACTCGTAAGGCCGTTTGAAACTCTCAAGGCCATTTGAAAACCTTAAGTCCATATGAAACCCGCAAGGCCATTTGAAACTCGTAAGGCCATTTAAATCCTTAAGGCCATTTGAAAATCAATTTTTACAATTTCAAGCTCTTTGGGTGAAACCATCTAGGGCAAATTGAAACTATTTGGGTAACAACTCTTGGGTTGGTTCAATAAACTCCATTTTAGACTCGATCTCGCGTAACCCACTTTTAACCTTTTTTAAAGTTTCAAATCAATAGCTTAAGCCGTTCGAAAGTTATTAAAAGTGTATGAGGGTGTTTTATAACATCATAAAAATCGTTCATTTTCAACTCCATATCAACTGTGAAAGTGACCAATTTTAAAGTGACCAATTTGTACATTTGAAACCTGAGTTTCATGATTTTTTAAAAATTGAAAAAATGCCAAAATGACCAATGCCAAAAAAATTGAAATTTATACGTCAAAGGCTTTGTTCAAAAATCAACATTTTTTTATCATTTAGCCTTGTAAATATCAAATTTAAATTAAAAAAGAACAAAAAATTAATTTTACAGATAGTTGTTCCTGCTCCACAATTTCTACTTTGTTGATCATATCGCCAGTAATCTACACGTTTAACAGCGCTTTTTTCTGTAAGTGCAATTGTAAGGGTACCTTAATTTTTTTGTTTGTGTACAATTACTTTTGGTGCATTTAGATAACAAGGTTACTTCTATAGTAATTAATTGGCCATTTCTGGATTGTTGGCACTAAACTTTTTAATTCACAACAGATTACCTGAGAACAAAAGCAGAATGACAAGAGTAATCTATCCAGCAGATGGCAAAGCTTGATAGGGGACATTTGCCTATTTACGATTCCGCATATCTTTATTTCGTTTGTGCAATATGTTCATATTTGTTTTTGCTTGTTCCTATTACCTGATCTAACACAGGCCTGTACTTGGGCTGAGAAGTTGGCTCAGATTCCAAGGTGGCCCATACCCTAGTAAACTAAGGCGGTAGTACAGATGGGTGCTAAGAAGTCTATGAAGATACTTTACAAATAGGTAGACTCTACACCTCAACGAAGAATGACGACCTAGCGAACCCCAAGACAGGCACTAACTAGAAGTCTGTAGTCTTTTGGGAAACCTGGTAGAATAAAAACCAACAGCCGGTACTGGGAATGGAACCCAGAACTTCTATTCAGCTTCTAGCTAGCTGCAAGACCGAGCGTTTAACAACTCGAACAAGCTGCCTGCCTTTTTAATTTTATATTGGTAAGTTTAAACGAAAATCACGAAAATGCGCAGTAGTCAGTTTCAAGCATTTTTATTGAATTTTTTACAAAAAAATAATTGGTCACTTTAAATATTGGAAAATTGGTCACTTTAAAATTGGTCACTATCGACCCAGACCATCATAGCAATTGGCATCACAGTTTACAGTTCTCACTTAAGATTTTCCATGGGCTGTGTTTTCTAATATAGAACCCAATCGGAAGTTTATTTTTAAATTTTTTTAGATGGTTTAGTACTCCGTTCGTTATTGTTCTTATGGTATGTTAACGGTATGTTATTCAGTCGGAAAGTTTTGAGTGACTTTTTGGTTAGGCTTTTTAACACAACCTATTAATCCTTTAACATAAGGGTGGGTCTGCTTACAGGATATTTTAATACAGAAATCTATACTACTTTAAACCGTATTTGTTTTGAATTTATCTATTTCTAACCTATTTTCTGTTTACTCATGATTTAGGTTAGTTCAAAATTAGCCCATGTTAATGAAAATATTATTGAAATTTGAGTGATTCTTAATTTGTAAATCAAGTATTAATTCACTTACCGTTGTTTTTGGTAACCAGAGTGACCTCGGTTTGGATTAAAGCAGCTGACAAGTTTTCGAATAGAATAACCAGATAAACTATTATGTTTGCAAACCAGGATTTTCTAAATTTAAATCGGATTTTCATTTTTTCTTGTTTTAGTAAGGATGCACTCTCTTTAAGCTTGATTAAAAGCATAAATAAAGTGTATACAGCCTAGAGATTATTTAAAAGTTATATTGTATTGAACTGTGCTTTGCAAATGATCTGTCATGCATATTGCAAAATTAATACGTAATTATATGGGTTTAAAATTACAACAAAAATAAAAAGATAATAAAGACACATTTCTATAAATAGGGATATCCAGACGTAATATACTATCTTTCCTTCTTAAAAGTAACTTATAATTGGTATTTTATTAATAGTAATTCTCATGCATTGTTTAACCATCATTATGCAATGCTTCTTGCGTTTGGTTTCTTTCATAAAAGTTCAATCGGCTAATATTAACTCAAAACTCAACGCAATAACGCATGTTAAATAAATAAATACTCAGAATTATTTAATTCCTGGAAAAATATTTCAGTAAAAGATTGTAGTATTCCGTCAATTGCCTACTCTTATACGCTATAACAATATAAAGGATTTATTTTAGGCTATCATTTTTCCGTTAGTAGAAATAAACTGTTTTTCAGTTAAAAACAAACTTACTTCAATAAAAAAACAATCTAAAATAATAAACCAATCTGTCAGTGGAAAGAAACGAAAATGAATGCGATAAGAAAAAAAAAACAGAAATCAGTCGATTTAAATAAAACATCAGTATAATTCAGTATCATTCATAAGCTGTCATTGTTTAAGACAAAAAATTTATTAACAAAAATTTAGAAATTAGTCATTCTACAACTAAGTCAATAGATACTCCTCGAGGTCTTCTCCTCTTACGTTTTTGACCAATTGGTATTTGTTTTGCAATTAAAGGGACGTACACCAAGTTATCTTTTTAAGCTATACTCGTAATGTGCTTACATTCCGAATGTTTTAGAAAGAAAGGCCATGAACAGATGGATGATTTCCAGTTTGTTGGAATGATGACTGTTTCATACAAGGATAATCGTCATTCACGAAGTTGGTCAAAACCTCTATATGCATTGTTGAGGTGGGTTGGAAGATTTTGAATTAAATTTACCTGACTGTAGCAAGCCATGATACGTTTTGAAAATGTTACAAGTAGGTACCCTAATCCCTCGGTTATAAGCCGCCCCCGTCTATAAGCATGTATTGAGTTTTAAAGGTTTTTTAAAATGTCATTTATAAGCCGCCCACGTTTATAAGCACGAAAAAAATATTTTTAAATGTTTAATTATAGACAAAGAACGATTTATACATTTTTTCATGCAAATTGTTAACATTTCGAGATATCCTAGCAGCTTTAAAGCTTCCCATGTACCAAGTACCATGGATGATTTGGTTATTTTTTACGTCGGGCAAACATAACTTTTCCGGCTAAAATGTTTGGAAATGGCTTTGACGGCTGTGACTAAGGTGACATTTAAAAAATGAAGATTTGTTACGTAAACTAAAATATTTGCAAAATTAAAGCTTTTATAAAACATTGTATGAGCCGCCCCCGTGTATAAGCATGTCTGCCAAAAAACAACATTTTTAGACATACAAGCCGCGGCTTATAACCGAGGAATTATGGTAATTTTATTGGAGTTTTAGTTTTTTGAGCTTTACTGTAGGGAAAGAGAGATTGAGAAGAAAACAAGAAAGAATTCTAAGGAATGAAAAATACTAGTCATGCAGGGATAATTTTGGAGACAAGAAAATATTCATATCTCATAATTTACAAAATCCACTAACAAAATATCTAATTGGTTTGATGAATTAGAATATCTCCACTGATGTTTTCGCATACTGACATTACATTTAAATTTCCTGATGTCTGCTTTAATTTTAAATGTCAAATTAGTTTATTTTTCGTAAAAAATTAGTTTATTTCCACTGATATTTTGTTGGTTTCCACTGAAAAAAAACAACAATACTTTATTTTAAGCTTCTTGTTTATTTCTTAATCCGTAAATACCATAATTTATGTATTGTGGTCACAGTTTATTTAGTCATTACTTTATTTATTGCTGCGTCTCTCGGTCTGTCCGTGGGCTTGATAACTCAAGAACGAATTCAAATATGAGAATGAAACTTGTTACTTGTATTATAGACCTTAAAGGCTTTCATGGGTTTGCAGATGGATACTGTTAGACTATCTGCAAGAGGGTCAGCTCTATTGGTATGGGGCAAAAAGAAAACAACTCGAAGTGAGTAAATAAGGGAAAATGTTACGAACATACTGAAACAGTCACTAAGCCTTTTATAGAATAGGATGTACGCTGAAAAGCTTATGAAAAATAAGTGCAAAAAAGTTTGTTTTGTCATAAAGGCATCACGACCGTTATTTTATTAAAAAAGTATATAGCCGTAAATATAGGACATCGAGATATTGATACATCTAAAAGATTAATTGGGGGTTTATACTTTTAATGGAAGAGTTAAAAACTGAATAAATATTTGAGTTCTCAGGATTTTAAATATTCGAAGGCACTGAGCAGGTTTTCGTTGTATCCATTTTTAGCCCGAGCCAGGGCTTATGAGATCATCATGTCCGTGTGTCTGTGTGTCCGTATGTCTGTGTGTCCGTAT
>JAQFZZ010001563.1:0-10756 GCA_034696405.1 Isotoma caerulea
AGCTAACGCCAAAACAGAACGCAACGCGAGAGTCTACGTCTTGTTTGTTATATAGGAAGATCTCAATTAGACTGCATACGGCATACAGGCAGACAGAGGCGTACATCTTCAGACTTCAGGTTCAGAGTCAGATCATAGATTTTTTCCATGGAGAGTGTGAGTCAAAGGCTTGAAGTTGCATCAGAATTTCGAGTGAAAAATAATCCGGGAAGTTCCACAGTTCCATTTCTTTTATCGTTGCCTGGTATGCAGTATGTGGCATGATTATTGAGTTCGGAAATCGGATATCTTTAAAGTATGTTATTTTCATATTATTCTTGAATTTTCACATTTTTCTCTAAATAACGACGTGATACGTAGAAGGCTAGAAAAGGTCTTTCTTCGTTTCTTTTATAAGCTAACTTTTTGCTAGTTTTTTTCACAACTTTCACTTCATGAGGTGTGAGTGAGGACGTGAGTCGTGAGGTGAAAGGTGAAAAGTTCAAAATTTAAAGGCTCGGTTAATACATAATAATAAGCAAAATAAATTCAAATAATTTACTATAGTACACGAGTACACCAATTATATTATTCCACCATCTTTTTTTCCACATTTATTAACATAATTTTATTTTCTAACTTTTTAGAGACTCAACTCAGTTTGCAGTGTAATTCAGCTGGAAGTACTGATTTAGTGATCAGTCACGATCACGAGTATAAGATTAAACATTAACTTCAAATGCTACTGAAGGGTGCCAAAAGGCCACCACTTGGTCGTCAGATTTTTGGAGTACTTATCATCCTTGAATCAGCCGGTTTCGGTGTGTCTTACTATTTTTGGCACAAGTTAAACAAATCTCGAGGTAAACTCTTTTTTAAATTATTTTATTTGTGAATAAACAAAATGTATTTTGGTTCTTTTGGCTTTTTATTATTTAACTATTTAAATATTATTGTTGATAGATTATCGTCTTGCTATAAAAGAGAAACATCCTTGGATTCTTGAAAAATACTACGCATTAGGAGAGACGATAGATAAGGATAACGCTATTCGAAAAATTGATCAGCAAATTTGGTCCGCCTTGGAAAAGACTGATTCGAAAGCCATCTCATAAGTGAAGAAACTCTAGTGTCTCAAACTTCATCTTAAAAAAACAAACAAACAAAAACAAATACTTCATCAAAATTTTGGAAAACAGTTATGTATGGGAAAGCAATTAAATATTTAGTAGTTTCCGGTGGACTTGGATTTGTACTTCTTTCAGTTGCAAAACCAAGCGAGGCCGAAATACAGCAGGTATGCGGTATGCTAATATTGGAATAACATTTTATAAAGAATTTTTGATAAAAAATAAAATTGTCAAATAGATAAGACAAATCGGAGGAGGGCCCAATCAAACATTTACAGACGTTCTCAAAGCTGCTGCAGACCCCTCTTCAAAGCCAATATACATGCAAAAGCCAGGAGAAAAGTACCCTGTCAAAAACGAAAGTACTTCTAAATAGAAATAAACTTAAATGTGACTAAATTACTATATTTGTATTGTCCAAAATTTAGTAGTCTTATATAGTAGCAAATGTTTGCCAGTGGTGCTTGAAGTACCTAAAATATTTAAAAATATACTACATAAATTTAAATTATTGTGATAGTCATTTACGTCTTCGAATTTTTAAAATGGGAGACGCACCAAGTCAAAGCCAATTGGCAGAAAAGTTTATGTCCAGCTTTAACTTGAAACGAGGTGAACTAAATGAGGCTATTCAGTTTTTATCTACAAAATCCGGTAGTGAAGAGATAAATCAAACGCTGACCAGTATTTCCGATCAAATTCAAAAACTAAGCAAATCCCTTCATGATGCAATTTTGTTTTTACCATCGTATTCAGTAAAGGTGAGTTAGTAATTGAAGAGTATTTGTAACTTCTGCTTGTCTTTAGTTGTAGACATACATGTAGTTTAATGTTGATCTATTAAATATTATGAGACTATATTGTTTGATTGCAGATGAGGCAAAACGAAATTCGAGATCTTGAAAAAGCTTTGAAAGATAAAGAAGACATTCTCATTCCAAAAAAGAAGTTTGGATTTAAATCCAAAAGAGAGCCAGTTGCTGAAACTGAAAGTCAAAATCCATCTGGAAATGATACGAAACCAGAAAATCCTGATGATAGTACCCCAACGCTCGTGGCTAAAGTAAGAATTAGATTTGACAAGTCTTTTAACTTTAGAAGGCAGTTAATTTTTTTCTTCATTTTTTGCGTTTCAGGCTAATGTGGATTCAAACTTTATTACGATTGAAAACTTAAAGAATACATCTTTAGTCTATGAGGAGGACAAGTTAAATGGTTTTGACGTTATGATTCGAGATCTTGAAAGTGTCATACTTCAGTTACATGGAAGTCCTTCAACTCTGCGAATTAGTAATGTTAAAAATTGCAAGATATTGTGTACGTTATGAGTCTATGAAAACTAATTACATTTTTATAATGCATACTTTTTTGTGTACTTTTGTGTTTCTAATTTTCTGAGCTTGTGATATTAACAGGTGGCCCTGTTCATACTTCCGTATTTGTTGATTCAGCTTTTGATTGTGAACTATTTTTATGCTGCCAGCAGCTTCGTACTCATTCGTCCAAAGACATTGATGTTTACCTTCGTGTAAGATCTAGAGCCATTATTGAAGACTGTTCAGGAATCCGTTTTGGGCCTTATCATTGGGATCATCCTAAATCTCAGAATTTGCATGAAAAAGCCGAAATCGCTGTAGACTTGGACAGGTAAGATTCGTAATAATGGAAAAAAAATTGTATTTATTGTTAGTGCTTTATTAATCTGACTATGAAATATGTTACTATATATAATACTACTACACGTATGTATTTTGTAAACGTAATTTAATTTTTTTTAAATAATTTACTCAGGTTCGATGCTGTGGATGATTTTAACTGGCTTTCTGCTGAAAAATCACCTAATTGGAGCATTTTACCAGAAAAAGATAGAAAACCATTTCCAACAGTAGTATAGTGTTATGTAACTAATGATTTAAGTTCAGAAACAATTTAACAAAATAATATTTATCATCAACTGCTGATGTAATACTGACATATGAAAATACTGAAATAATAACACAACTTGTATGTTTACTGATCAATATTTAATTGAACGAGTTTGTTTTTTTTATTTAGATTCAGGAGGTTTCTCTTGACTTTGCACAATATGATTACATTCGTTTCATTCTTTATACTCACGTAAACTGATATAGATATACTTAACTATATTTAACATTTAAAGTAATTGATATTATTTCTTATCTAACTCTAATTGTCTTATCATAAAAGCAAGTTATTAGTTTTGCATTCAAACAAGAACACTGGGAAGAAGTCAATCTTAGCTATTTTGGCTTTAAAAGAAAGTTAGATTTATTTGAAAAGATATTCAGTACTAGCATGAATTAGCCATCCTTGTAAGTTTCAAGGCCTTAAAAATGTATTACTTAATTCATTAGTTAGTTTAGTTACCGGTATTTGTTTAGTGATATACTACAAAATAATATTATATTATCTGTCATAATCGTATTTTAAACTTGAGCAAAGTGTCCAATGAAATGATTACTAATTTGTACGCTTAACTTGATACGACCGCTATAGACTAAAGAAAATAAATAGGCTACGAATTTAGTATGAGGTTTGTCGTTACAAGTGTTAATCTTATCTTGGTCATGGGGCTTTTGGATCACCATGATAAGGTAGATAACATAAAACCGGATTTCTCATTATTAAAAACCCTAATATTTTCTTCCAGTCTTTAGCTACACTTATTGGAAACTTTAAGCATAAACACTGGGAGTAATGTCAGTGCATTTTTTATATAACGTCAAAACTCTTAAATTATATATATTATTATGGCTCCAGACTTCTTAAATCGTCTGCAGATTCACCTGAGTTAGTTTTTTGTTTTTTTAAATCTCATTGCCTATCCTGTACAATGGACAATTTATTTTTGTGTAACGTTTCTATTACTGCTGAAATATGTACAAAAAATACTTAAAATCGGTCTAATAGATTGTCTTTCATAGTACCATGGTATGTATAGCAATTTGCTTAAATTCTCTACTCTAACGCATTTTTGACTTAATTAATTTACGGCCCCTCTTACATTTCCCAAGACATTTTCTACCGTTTAAAAACAAGAAACAGAAGAAATGTCTTCAAAACCTATTACAATGTGAATTTGTAAAAGGAAATTGGGTTCACAGTTTCAGTTCTGGTTGATACTTTGTTTGGGTAAATATAATAATGGATTATTGATTAAAACTGGTGAATTATTTCTTAACAAATAAGATAATTTTTTAAATTTTAGAAGAGTAGGAAGAAGAGTACTCGGCAATCACAAATGCAATTGCTCGTTATTAATGCAATATAATAAAGAACAGTGTAATAAGAAATTTAAAAAACCTGAGAAAAGTCCTATTTAAAAAATTTTTAAATTTAAAACCGTTGGTTTAAAAGGTTGCAACATTATGGCCTCAGAACAGAATATTTCCTAAAGTATTCTCAATAATAATAAAATCAATGCAATATATACCGTACTTTATTAATCACAAACGTGTATTCAATGTAATTAATATCTTTTGCTTCATTGCTTTTGAAGTCATTAATCTCAGGTGGGTTTGTTAGGTGCTATGTTATTCTAATTTAATCTCTGACTAAAAATTACGTTTCAAAAGAAAATGCACAATACTTAAAGCTAAATCCTTGGAAGAAAGCTATCCTGGCTGAATTTGGCTACGTTACTATTTTACAATATTACAAACTTACATGATCTTAAGCTTCATTTTATAATTTCACATATATACAAATTCAGTATTTATTAAAACTATTTACGTATTTAATCAACCCAATATAATTCTGAATCCCATTTTTATTTATACCTGGCAGTAAATCCTTACCGTTTATTTAAATGCCTATTTAAGTTATAAGTAAAGCACTGGAAGACAATATTTTAACATATGTATTGTATGTACAAAAATTTATATAATAATCAGATATTTTATATTTGTATGTGTCCGGATTCAATTTTGAACCCTGGAAGGATGCATTACCACTATAAATAATAGTAAGGTAATATGCATATTTAACGAAGGTCACTGGCGGTCTATGAATACTTAGAAATTCACAGTTATAGGTGGGATTGTCAATATTTCTCATATTTTCGTTTGTTCTCGCGAACGCGAAGCACAACGAAAACTGAGTTTTGAGGTATATTTCCAAAATCTCTGATATTCATTAATTCATTCCAAATTCCAACTAACGTTTCAACTAAACTATTATTAACCTACAGAGTCTAGCTAGGTTTCAATGGAGGTGGTACAGGTAACGGCTTCTTTGGTGGTAGAGACAGCTTCGGATGTGCGTGGGCTGTCGGTCGGATTCTGTTTTTCGCCGCTTGTATGAGGGCCTTCGTACTTTTATCCTTATTTAGTAATTCTCCTTCGCTGCAAAGCGCTCTCAGAAGGGGTAATTCCAGGGCATGACATCTGGCTCGAAGATGCGCCAAATCTAGCTCAGCGGTTGACATCGATTCCTATACGAATAAGAATAACAAAATTGCATTTAAACTTATGTAAATTAACTTTAAAAATGCAACACTTAAAAAATAATTGTTTATTAATATTAAATTAATCATATACATTTTGTACCTGTCTCCTTGTGCTGTGAACGGTTAAAGTTCTTTTATAGGGAGGGGGTGGAGGTAGATTGTAAATAGCCTGGAGTTGTTCTTCAGCTTCTTTGGTAGGCTGTGAATAAAGGGATTCTTCGGACCGACATAGTTTCATGCGAAGTCGTTCTTCACTTGCTGTCATACCTAGGCCTGTTCGACTAGCCATGAAATGTTGCACAGCTTTACGCATTCCATTTTCAATTATGACAGGACCTGTAGGTTTATAAGGTGGAAGTGGTGGGGCTGATTGTGTAGAGCTAGGGTAATAAATTGGAGTTGACGTGTTGCTTCCAGCAAAGCTTTGGGTGGATAGAAATCTTTGAAGATTTTCTGAGTTAAGTCCAGCACCGTAGTACCCATACTGGGATGATGAGCAGTGTGAATTATTAGACCCCGGATTGTATAAGGATTGAAATGAATTATGATGGCACGGTGATGATGGTATTGTTGCAGTCACACTGTGGTTACTTAGAGAGGACGTCACATTTGTAATAGAGGATGCACAAGCGACGCCTGTGGAAGCTGGTTTTTGAACCTTGGGATTTTTTCGGGGTAGAGGTGGAGGAACATTACTGATCGCAGCTGCGGTTGATTGATATGGCGGTGGTGGGGGTAGATATGGGGGTGGGATGTCATTTACTTGATATGCACTTGCTGTCAGCATGGGGTTACTATTTGTTGTTGAGACAGTTGTGTAACTTAGGCTTTTAGAATCAAAATATTCTTGTTGACTAACCCTAGGATCCTTTGGAGGAAACATTACATAATCAAGGTCGGAGTATAATTGAGCTTTAAATTGTTGAATCTGTGATCTCGTTAGTTGATTTGTATAAACTGTAGTTAACATTGAGTTAGGCACCGTGTTACTCGGCCCTTGACAAGCTGTCGTAGATGTCACAGGTCCCATTGTGGAATTTGTCATTGTTGTCACATTTCCCTGACATTGTGCATGAGAGGGACATGAGCCTAGCATAGTCGAGCTTGCTGTCACATTTCCTGTACCCATAGAATGATTCAATGTGAGACAACTTGTAGCACCAGGATGTACTATTGGAGTCCTGGAAAGCGGTTTTAAATTCTGTAATCCTATAAGAAAACTGTTCAGATTATTGGGCACACTGCCGCATCTATTCCCTATAGTTTTTCCTCCTAGAGATGCTCCTGGTACACCAAGATAATGATTGGTTGTGGTCGTCGGAATGATATTAGATGGCTTTATGGACATCTTGTTCTTGACTGAAGAGGCGTGGACGTCTATGTAATTATTGGGTCTAATGATAAGTGGTGCTGAAGTTTTTGTTGGATAAGGTGGTGGTGTGATTGAAGGCACGAATGGTTCTTCTGACGCCACAGTATCATATATATTGTCCACACTTTGTGAATGCTGAAGAACTGGAGCAGAGCTCAGTTGGACCATATGATGATGACTGTTATTATTGTTCCCATTATCGACTGGAGTTAGAAGTTTAGCTCCTCGGACAAGTACTTGAGCCTGGCTTGGAATTGCAACAGGTGCAGTGGTTGCATACGCCGTTTGAATTAAAATCTGAGGTTTCGTTGCAATAAACCTTGCATCGACAGCGTTTCCATCGTCAACTTTTCCAGCAGAAGTTAGATCGGCCAAGCTTTTTCTCGGTTTTGGGGGAGGTTCTGGTCTTGCATGTCCCAATAAATTCAAAGCTGTCGTGGATCTCGATGATACTTTAGTTGGGACGAGATTGCCACGATGATTACTTTTCAGGCCACCATTATTATCACAAGAAAGCTCAGACTTTCGTCTTGGAATTGTACTGATGTTTACATGCGGGGGTGAGGGTGATGCCGCCTCACTAAGGCTTTCTTTATTTGTTTTCGAAACAAATTTCCACAATTTTGAAGACGTTGGTTTCTTTGGTGGTGGTCTTGGTGGATACCAGGTTAATGGGGGTAATTGAACGTAGTCTGAGTCTGTATCAAAATTGTCACTTACAGTTCGTGTACTTGGGTACCTTCCTTGTTGTAATTTCTCCCCGAATTCAACATAATTCACTGGAGGATTTTCTCCAGAGTAGACCGTCTCATCTCTGTGACAATTACTCTGATTTCGACGTATATTCAAAGAACAGGAAGGTCTCTCTTTTCTTAAACACTTCAGTGACGCTACTTTCGGAGTCAATCCGTTTTCTTTGGCAGCAACTACATTTTTCGCAGAGTAGCACTTTTTGCAGTCTTTAGAACAAGCACTTGTAGAACTACAATGTTGCTCCGCTTTTCTACACGTTCCAGAAGTGGTTTTCTTATTCGGGTTGCAACACTTTTCCCTAGAACGACATTTGCATCCGGATTTCTGAGGTTCTACAGATTTGATACAGCTATATCGTGGCTTTGGTTTTGGACATTTCCTCCTTGTAAAAGAATCTTCTGTATCGTCTATTGTCGAATACTGTCGTTCTTCAGTACTGTCGATTTCAGTCTTCTTTTCATTGCTATTATTACTAGTACGTGGTTGAGGCTCGTCACTGATTTCCCCATAGACATGCTCATCTTCGAGTTTATATTCTTCTATCTCAAGTTCACATTTTTCATTATTAGTAGTATCGTTTTGTACTTGGTCAGTCTGCTTTCCTGGAGCGTTTTCGCATGATGTCACCGGGTTTTTTGTTACCATCGTTGTAGAAGATGGTTTGTCTGTAGTCATAATTGTCTTAGAACTATTGTCATTTGCACTACTGTTATTATTAACTGTCGTATCAGAAGATATGTCAACAGCTTTGAGGGTAGACTCACTAGCCATGGATGGGGTATTATGATGTTTATGAAAAGCACTAGGATGGGATGATGAACTACTGTCACACATGTCGGATCCTTCAAGATCATCATCATCCGCAGCACAAGAATTACACTCACAGTGGCCAGCACAACCCCTTTTTTCACCAATAGTTCGAACAAGTGAAGATCTGCAAGGACCTGAGTCATCGCAGTCTTCACAATCAGAATCACAGTACCAGTACTTGGCTTCACTATCCTCATCTCCAGCACTGCAACTTTCATTATCATTAGTCGCATTACCATGACTGTTGTGGATTCTGGACATATGATTATGTGGTCTTGTTGGTGGAGGAGGGTGCCTCTGGCTTAACGATTCAAGGGATGTCGAGTTACGGATGTGTGTTCTTTCCCTACAACAATCAGGTATCTCTCGCAGCTCCAAGTCTTCTGCTAAAAGGGACAAAAAATAAATACAACATGCATTAGACTCACATCGGACTTGACTTGGAGTTTAAATTTTCAAAGTGAATGATCAATTCAGTCCCTGCAAGAGGCACACTGGATGTTAGAAAGCTTTGCATCCATTTATACAGAAAAGGAACCAAGAATGCTTAGAGTAAATAGGGGTGGAATAAAAGAAAATCTGAAAAGATTACATGGTAAATTGCACATGGGCATAGGGACGTGCATTAGTCAAAATCAAATGATTATCCACTGAAGCAATGAAGTAAAACCTGCACCCAGTTTTTTAACTTAATACAAACATGTAAGGATATGAAATTTAAGCAAGATTTACATGCATATTTTTTAAGTAGCATTGTTGTAAGTTTATTATTATTTAAACCATCTTTTCTGGTTTATTGCATCATATCATACATAGAAGAGCCTTGATATTATTTTATTTTATTTATAAAAAAAGTAGCTTAGCTTGATACAACGAAAAAAGGAGTCTTAAATGTAAGGTTAAAGTTACCAACTGCATACATACCTTCACTTCCATCTAAACTGTAGACCCTGTCGGATACAATGCCCGAGGTGGTGTTGGAAGACGCATTGCTAATGACAGATACTCGTTGATGTTCACTAGATTCACCAGTCAGAAGAAGTCCATCAGCCCACAAGGACAGATCTAACATCTTATCATCATTTTTCGACGACGAACTAAGGAGTGTCGAATTACAACTGGATTCACCACCAGTACTGCTCGCAGAGGTTTTATGACTGGTCAAGTTCTCACTGGTCAGAATAATTTTATGATTCGAAAGGTGGAATTGATGTGTGGACCGGCATAATAGTAAAAGATGTCGAGGTACGGATTCACATGATGCCATGAAGGGCAATTTCTGGGTGGAATTCGCCCAGGGAAAAGCCTTTCCACGGATCTCGAATTTCTTTCTCTGTAAATCAAGGATGTTTCATTCAGTTAGACTTGAAGAATAAACAATTAACTGAGGAAACCAAATGCTTCCTTCAAAATAAACTAAATTAGCTGCAGGTGTCTTTACATACCTCAAAGTAAAGTTTGGTGATGTTTGCCCATAGGAAAGTTAGCTTGGGCTGTTCAGGAATCTCGTTGCAACCAACGGCGTTCTAGAAACGGAAATTAAGTTTTAAAAAAACTTTGTAACTATCAATGTGTGTCACCTCATTATGGAAGGACAACAAGGAATAGATCATTTACCTGATAAACCTCGATTCCTTTGGGAGTAACACCAATCCACGCTGGAGCGTCTTTTCCTTCTTTGGTTTTTAATGTCATTCCAAATAAATGCATGTTGTACTGGGGCATAACAGCTCGAATAAAAGCTAATCGAGCGGCTTGCTGTCCAAGTCCAGCAATGGACTGATACGCTCTTGTCAGGGATGACCCCAAAGTTGATACCAATTGATTTGATTGAACCCATCTTGGAAGCTCTTGACCTGGTCGCCAGTCTCCAAGTTCGGATTGAAAGGCGTACGCCAAGGATTGTACTACACTTGCAGGGGGAAACCTCGGGGCTGATATTAGGTTTTGTCTTAGCTGAAGATAGTAGTGGTTTAATGACACTACATCGCTGTCAAATCAATCGTAAAAATCAGCTCAATCAGTCAAAATTATCATAATATCTAGTCAAGGTTTGTAATGAAGACCAAGCAAGTCCTAAAAATTCTAAGGATTCATTCGTGGTGTATGACATGTCATTTCGCCATGGGGCACCTATCTACTTTTTCGACCTCACCCAACCCCCTCCTTATTTTACTAAGGATTTTCTTCCTTGACGTGCTCCACTTGTTCCTTCAAAACTTTGTCCTTTTTTATCAATAATCA
>JAQFZZ010001564.1:0-10756 GCA_034696405.1 Isotoma caerulea
AACTTTCAACTTAAACTTTCAACTTAAACTTTCAACTTAAACTTTCAACTTAAACTTTCAACTTAAACTTTCAACTTAAACTTTCAACTTTCAACTTAAACTTTCAACTTTCAACTTTCAACTTAAACTTTAAACTTAAACTTTAAACTTTAAACTTTAACTTTAACTTTAAACTTTAAACTTAAACTTAAACTTAAACTTTAAACTTTAAACTTAAACTTTAAACTTTAAACTAAACTTTAACCTTAAACCTAAACTTTAAACTTTAAACTTTAAACTTAAACTTTAAACTTTAAACTTTAAACTTAAACTTAAACTTAAACTTAAACTTAAACTTTAAACTTTAAACTTTAAACTTTTACTTTAAACTTTAACCTTAAACCTAAACTTTATTGCTAAACCTAGCTATTAAATATGCTAAATAAATTAAATGTAATGTTATTGCGTAATTCAATGTGTACGTAACTAGCAGCACCCATGCACTTTGATAGAGATACCATATGGGAGATATATATGAGGCATAGGGTCTATTTATCTGTATCTAAACGAGTTTTCACCTGATTTTGACAAAATACAAAATAACATAGTTTTTTCTGTTTTATTCAATAAAAGCTACTTGTTAAATGTATAGAGAGTAAAATGCGTCTGAAAATTGATCTTGAAAATTTCTCTTTCAGGAAAAAATCGTCAAAACTGGAATTTTTTAAAATTTGAATTCAATTTTTACAATGGCATTGAATTCGCCACACTTGTTACTCTTTATATTATTTGATATAATGCACGTAAGAGGCTGCTGCACCCAGAGATTTCGATGAGTTGAATTAATACTAAGGCGAAGCTGTAACCATAGCCCAAAGGTCTCATGATGTTTTTAACCTCAACTTAGTAAAAACTAATGAATACTTTTAAAATCGCAAAAATATTGACTTATGATTTTATATCACGGAATTTACTTTATATTGTCATGCATTATTTTCAAAATATTTGTATGTAGAAAAGCAGCGAAAGCAATCGTCACATCTAAAATTTTAGGATATAAAATGAAACATTTGATAATATGACATTAAAAGTTATCTAACATCAAATTATAATGCCTGTTTTTGATCGAAACTTCTATCTAAAGATCTATCTGAATATACCAAATTTGGAATTTTAATTTTTTGACATTTGACCTCTATTAGGACCTAAAGAGTGATCATAAATCATTTCGTTTTTTATCTACTTTTCTAGAGATATTCAAAGAAATTTAACAAGAAAAATGACTTTTTTTCGACCTTTGACCTTTTCAATGAGTGATTTTCAATACGACAAGTCTTTGCGACCAGAGAAATCCAGCCCAAAAACCCCGCTCATTTATCTCTTCACGGTTAAAAGTTATAGGCGTGACGGACGGACAGACAGTGCTTTCTCATAAAGCAGCTTTCGCCACTTAATAAAACGGTCCAATAAAGAGTTATTTCCCTGTTAAGGCAGGTTACGATTAAAAACTTACGCATTTTGATGAATACGATTTTGTACATTATGATGTTGCTTTAGGTTCCGAGACATCTGTTGGTGGTGATTTCTAGATGTAATAGATAAGCTGGTAAAATTTCGGGGACTTTTATCGTCAAATATAATAGTTTTTTCTTCAATTAAGTCAGGAGTTTTTTTTCGTTTGTATTCTTCTGTTCCTTGTTTAACTGGAGAGGATCTATGATACTTGGTCTCGTTAATTTCCTGAGATAGACATTGAGGCTGTACAACTGGGAGCATCTGAGGACTATGCGGAGACTCTTGCATCATGTCGTTTGTACTTAATTGAATTTTTATGGAAGATTTGGATGGAGCGTTAGGGGTTTTGGAGTGTTCAAGATCTGAATTATTTTCGTCTGAGTCTGGGTCGTTTGTAGGAAGAGTTGTGTAATTGTTTTGAACTCCGTTGTTTGGATTTGAAGGTCTTTGTTTATCCAAATCTTTGGAATAGATTGAAGTTATTAATGAGTTTTTTAGGGAGTTTGAATGGCTGACATGATTTTCTTTAATGCTGGGATTCACTAGTGTTGAATTATGATGGTTTGAAAATTTTTGAACGATACCATTGTTCTGTACTGGAAAGTAATTTTGTCGATTGGGGTGACCAACATGATTAAGCTCTATTTTATCGTCATGTGAACAATTTGTTGTAGAATAATTTCGACGCCCGCACATAAAAACGATGCACAGTAAAAGGAAACAAATGCTAAGAGTCAACAGAGCTGCAACTGCTGCACCGTAGAGTAGAAATCGACCTATTGTAAGAAATTAGAACATTACATTGAAGTTTATATTTTAGTGTATATTTAGCAAATTTGCATTAATATACTGCTTTCGTTAAATTGAAATACAGTGCCCAGATGGACCTTTTCACAGTCAAGTATCCATGCACGACCAAAATTGATGAAATTTACGAAAGGGTTATAAAAAATATACCCAATTTTATGTTTAAGTCTCCCAATAAATATATAGAATCGTCCGGTTGTAGAATATTCCTTTCCCACTAAAAACTATTGAAATTCCAAATTATTAAAAAATTTAAGAATATGTCGATTTTTATTGATTTTCAAAGTAATTTTGACTCAAGAATAACTTTCCCAAGGTCAAACCGAGGTTAGAGAATGGGCGAGACAATCGATTCGGTACTGCCCATAGTTCAACCTCAGTGTGACCCTGTAAAAATATTTAAGCGGCAACAGCAAATCAAGAATTTTTTTAAAACATTTAGCTCTTTAAAAAAACGCTCATCACCTCAAATGGTTTTTGTCTAATTTTTTGACCGTTCTTCTTCACGCCAACCTGGCTGTCTCATGTACAGATACAAAAATAATATGTGAAATATTAAAAATTTGTGAGCAGACCACTATAGGCTTGGCTAGTTTCCTTTTATTTTAGCCTTCAGACAGTTTCAATTGAGTGGTACTACTCTCGTTGAAGATAACTAAAAATCTTACTAGACATTTCTTGTAAAATTCCAAAAATTTTAATTAATTTGTAAGACATCAAGTCGACTCAAACACTCTTAATATATTTAACATGGAAAATCGTCAAATGATGTTAAAGGACTAACATGAGGGAAAAAGCATAGAAGTACCTTACTGCAACAAAGGTTGTTTGAGATTTTCAAACCAAACCCGACGTAAAATCGCTATTTGTTAACGATACTTGTAAAACTTGTAGCTTTAAAATAGAATTGAACATATAAGATACACTATAGAAACAATACGCTTGGTTTAAACGAATCACCGAATGAATATAATTGTAGCTCTGCATTGTACTTGTATCATTTTGCCGACCCATCAATAACATAATTGGACATCTATTTGCCTACCCTGCAACATTATCTGCAAACGTAAATTTTCAATTATAATTCCCATTTTGTAAACGAATAGATTGTACTGCAGATTCCAAACTTTATATGATTTAAATAATATCCCCAATAGTTACAGAAAAGGACTTCAACTTCAGTATAAATAAAATACTAACGACTTTTAAGTTTAATCGTGCATATCTTACTCCATTTTTGGCGACCAAATTTTCAAGAATTATTAGCTTAACATTATTTCATAGATATAGAAATCGTGTACATCTTTCTTGAGACTTAGGCCACACCTTACCTAACAAAACAAAAGTACCAACCTGTAATCTTGTCCGTATTGTTTTGTAGTACCAGAAGTGTAAAATTAGCAGAAACGGACCCAGCACGACTTTCAGCTCGGCAACTGTAGGTTCCAGAGTCTTTCGATTTTATCCGTATTACTGTCAACTGAGACGTCTTAACTCCTAACAACTTTGGTTTCAACGAAATTTTGGTAGACGTTGTAAAACTGTTATCAGAAGAGGATGGAAACTCAATAGTAGGATCATCCGGCTCTATATCAAAACTCTCTTTGACTAAAAAATTGGCGGATGCCCCACTGACGACAATAGGCTTGTTTCCATTCCACCATCGCACCTAAAAGCATAAAAAATCTTTCTAGTTGTACATAATAATACTTGTCTTTCATTAAAGTTACTTAATCTGAAATGGTGTCAAACTCAAGTTAACGAAACGAAATTTGACAGACCCTTAATTCGGGAATAAATGACTAGGCTTATTTTAGCGGATAAAAGATATTTAGAGATAGTGAGTTTGTTTTGACTGTCGACTTATTTGACTTGAAATTTATTGTCACTCAATCAAAAACATCAAATTTTTTACCTTGACTGCTTGATATTTCTGTAATTTGAAAATTTACATTCCTTCAAAACAATTTTTTTCATAGCCTTAGCCTATCAAACAATCTTCTTATGTTATTTATTATCTAATCGCCCATTTACATATTGAACTTGATAATCTGATCCTAAAAGAAAGATGCAAATTAAAATTGCGACATTTTATCTATTTGGGATTACAAGCTTTCATCATCTTATAGTCGTCGTTTAGATATCACTTTGGCAAGCTCATTGAGAGCAATTCGTTTAATATTCTGAATTTAGGGTTATGTCCTAATAAACCTTTCAAATTAGAGGTCTTTAATATGTGGGTAATACTAGATGTAATATAAATATGTAAATTTGTACCTGCGTATCCGATGTGGCTTGAAGTTTGCAAAGTAAAGTTGCATTGGCTCCTTCAATAGCTTTTGAGACCTTGGACATCCCAACTGATGTGTCTTCAACTGTTGGCAAGCAGGCAAAATCTTCTACTTGTAGATGCTCCCAAGATGCTCCTGCAAGCCTTTTAGGTTGCAAACAAATTGGCGGAACTTCATAAGGTACATTGCTTTTAATCATCCATTCTTTAAAAGGCTGTAGATCACATGAGCAATTCCAAGGGTTACCGTGAATAACAAGTCCATGCAGACTTTTTAAGGGGTAAAATGACATCGCCTAAAATAAAACATCATCTATTAAAATGGTTTTTTCAATGTTAAAAATCCTGTGAATATGAAATTTTAAAAGCATTTAAACAAATGCTATTTTTAAGTACTGCTAACATAATTTGTATCGTTTGAATCGATTTTTTGTTGTTTGAATAGAATTTGTATCGTTTAAATCAAACATGTATCGTTTGAATCAAATTTCTATCGTTTGAATCGAATTTGTATCATTTGAATCGAAGGTATTTGAATTGAATCAAATTGAAACAAACTTTAGAAAAACAATTCGAAAATTTGAATTTTTGCGTCAAAATTTAATTTTTTAAATTTCAATCGCTTTTTAAATTTCTTTACACCGTTTCATAATAATAGCGTTATCAGATAATAATAAATAATTAAATTTAAATTTCCGCGCAAATGGTACAATGTTTAAAATTATAAACATCATCACTGTCCTGCCCAACCCTAAGCTTTTCAGCGATACCCCATTTGCCTATTTTTTAAAATTTCAAGGGGTGCGCCTTAAGGTAACCACTTTTGGGAGTGTTCTTACAAGGCCCATCTCCTAACTCATGAAAGCCAAGGGAGTCTAGAATATGTGTACCAAATACCAAGTTTCATTCCGATATATGTGAAATGGTCCTTGAATAAAGTGGGAGACAGGCAGACGGACAGTCAAACCATTCGCATAAAGGAGCTCCGCTCCCTTATAAGCAACATCAAGCTCAGGTGTAACCAATTCTCGAAAGCTATCGGTTTAATTGCATTTGATTTGAATGCTTTCAAACAATAAAACATTTTGAAACGATATTTCGAATTTCGATTTACTCTTTAATACCTAACAAATGATGATTTCGTTTTTTACACTCAAAGTCAAAGTTCTCTTAGACCATATTATTTTGATATACTCGGCAAGACCTATCCAAACATATAAAACTTGAAATTTGAAGTTTTTTACTTTTGGCGTCATTTTGTGACCTCCGTGTCCTTGTTTGCAAAAGAAGATTGACCCAACTCAATTTCTGACGTTTTATAAAATTAAATCATATATCGCGTGAATTTTATAAATTTTGCGCATCAAAGCACAACCCGTGCGCTTTGTCGTATAGCGCTGGAATTCTATACTAATTTTTTTTAAATACTGAACCTAACGGCAGGGTTGGAAAAAGTGCATAAGTCCCTACGAGCAGACTTAAAAAAATTCCCTAATGACACAAAAACCCTAATGGTTTTTCGAAAAAATAGTCTTGCCCTGACAGAATTTTCAAAAATCCCTAATGGGGTTTCCAAAAAATAGTCTTGCTCCTGACAGAATTTTCAAAAATCCCTAATGGTTTTTCGAAAAAATAGTCTTGCCCCTGACAGAATTTTTAAAAATCCCTAATTGGGTTTCCAAAAAATAGTCTTGCCCCTGACAGAATTTTCAAAAATCCCTAATGGTTTTTCGAAAAAATAGTCTTGCCCCTGACAGAATTTTCAAAAATCCCTAATGGGGTTTCCAAAAAATAGTCTTGCCCCTGACAGAATTTTCAAAAATCCCTAATGGGGTTTCCAAAAAATAGCCTTGCCCCTGACAGAATTTTCAAAAATCCCTAATGGTGTTTCCAAAAAATAGCCTTCCCCTGACAGAACTCCCAAAAATCCCCAATCCACTTCAAAAATCCCTAATCCAATTCAAAAATCCCTAATCCAATTCGAAAATCCTTAATCCACTTCAAAAATCCCTAATCACTTCAAAAATTCCTAATCCACTTTAAAAATCCCTAATCCACTTTCAAAATCCCTAATACGATTCCAAAATCCGTAATTCACCTCAAAAATCACTTATATCATTGAAAAATCTCTAATTCCCAAAATATCCCTAATTCTCTAAAAATTCTTAATTCCCAAAAAAATCCTTAATTCCCAAAAAAATCCCTTATTCCTAAAAAATCCCTTATTAATTTTAGAAATCTTTACTTCACTTAGGAGACCCCTAATTTACTTAAAAATCCCTAATTCCCAAAAAATCCCTTACTTACTTTAGAAATCTTTAATTCACTTAAAAAATCCCTTATTCACTTAAAAATCCCTAATTCCCTTAAAAATACTGTACTTACAGTAAACAAAGGATTCAACTCATTCACCTCTTGACTCAAAACTCAAGCTATAAATTTTGAGTGCTAACAAGGGGAACTACCGTAAGCTCATCTAGATTTTTGGTCGAATATTTTTTGAGAGGTCAAACAACTCTTTGACCTTCGATTTCAAAAAACAGAACCGGCCCAATGTCATTATGACGTCTCCCAGAATTATTTTACTGCAGCGGGTTTGTCAGCTTGTCAGTGCATCTCCAGATCAATTTATCGTTGCTGCCTTTTCTTTCAAAAAGGAACGTAAAGCCTTCATGGATAAGCAAAGGCTTGCCTTTACTGGTAACACTTTGGTTTAATGGCATTTTCGGTTTTTAAATTTCTGAATTTTATAATACAACACAGAGCAAAGCTAAGCAAAGCAGTAGTATTTAATGGGCGAGAGAGCAAAATACAACAGGCGTTTCTTTTATTTTTAAGTCTTACTCTCTTACTGTGATTACTGTTATTTGTTTATCATATAAGCCTAATTAGCATTATCTTTTCTCACTGGACCTTTTCGTTAAACCCTGCTATCAAGAATATACTCTATGAAACAACCTACTATTAAAAGTACTTGCTATCAAACAGCCATGCTATGATGTTGACCACTATCAAAAAAATTTAACGAAATGCTATGAAAAAGATGTGCTATAATCTTAATGCTATGAACAGCCGTAGACTCCCACTAGGTCACGTACCGTTTTGCAGCTTAGTTTTTGCACAAAATGCAAAAATTGTACGCGAGCGGCCGCTCGCAAGCTCGCAATCTTTTTCCAACCCTGCTAACGGTGCAAAATGCATCTCATGCGACAAACCGTTCGAAAGTTAACGATGTGAAAGATGGACAAATCATTCCCATATTGTAGCTTTCGCTACTTCATAAGTTGAATTTTTGTATAAAAATAATACATAATAAGCCATTCACAACGCTCTAAGAAAATACCGTCAGATTTCTATTGAAATACTGTCAATTTAAAATTTAGAAACCATTAGGAGCTATTTAAAACCATTGGTAACTATTTAAAACCATTGGTATCTATTTAAAACCAGTGGGGCTATTTGAAACAGTAAGGAGTTATTTGAAACTATTTGCAGCTATTTAAAAATGTTTAAAACTATTTGAATTTATTTGTAGTTATTTCAAACTATTTGGTGCTATTTGAAACTGTTTGGTGCTATGTGAAATTTGAAACCATTTGTGAATATTTGAAACCCTTTGGGAATATTTGAAACGATTCGGGAATATTTGAAACCATTCAAACTATTAAGAACTATTCTGGGTTATTTGAAACGACTTGAGGCTATTTGAAACGATTTTGGTGTTATTTGAAACGGTTTTGGGGTTATTTGAAACGATTTTGGGGTTATTTGAAACGATTTTGGGGTTATTTGAAACGATTTTGGGGTTATTTGAAACGATTTTGGGGTTCTTTGAAACGATTTTGGGGTTATTTGAAACGATTTTGGGGTTATTTGAAACGATTTTGGGGTTATTTAAAACGATTTTGGGGTTATTTGAAACGATTTTGGGGGTATTTGAAACGATTTTGGGGTTATTTGAAACGATTTTGGGGTTATTTGAAACGATTCGGGGCTATTTGTAACAACTTGGGGCTATTTGAAGCGACTTGGGGCTATTTGAGACGACTTGGGGCTATTTGAAACGATTTCAGGCTATCTGAAACCATTAACGGCAACATAAAACAATTTTGATGTCATAGAATGGAAGCGCTTAAGCAAGAGTAAGTAGCCACATCGAAGAAAAAAAATCCCATTGATCTTTAGCTTTAACATTGTGTCAAAAATTCGACCGTTTGATTGTGACCTTGAGGGTGGTCCTACAGGTTCTATCTAAGGACTCATTCAAGCAATGTGGGTCAAGAGCAAGTGTACCAAGTTTGAAGTCGATATTAGAAACTGTTCGGAAGTTATAGACTTAACTGACTAACAGACACCAAGATCGTTCATATAAAGTGTCTGACGATACTTAATAAATAGCATATTTTGCGATGTATCATGCATTAAAAGTCATCAGTACTGTGCTCCGTACTGTAACTTACATAGGACGCCTGTACCGGATGGCAATGGGAAAATAACATTGAGCAATGTTATTAAGGAGCGGAAGCTCCTTTATGGTTTGCACTGCGTCTGTGTGTCTGTCTAACCGTTACACCTATAACTCAACGACGGAATTAGGTATAAATGTTCTAGACCCCTATAGCTTTCATTAGTTCGGAAATGGCCCCCGTAGGACTACCACCAAGGTCACAACAAAAAGGTCAAATTTCTGACCCAATTTTAACGATTGGGAAACATTTTTTCGTAATTCCGTCTCGTCCACCACCGCATCCTTTCTATGAAGCATAGGCACCCAAATAAAACTCAAAGGGACCTTAAACACCTAACCACACCCCAACGGGGCAAAATGAGATTATTGATTTAAATTACATATATGGATAGGACAATGGGTTTAAACACAAAACAAGTATCCCACGACCCTAACCACACCCCAACGGTGCAAAATGCAATTGTGGGTTTAAATGACACATATACATAGAAGAATAGGTTTCTAAGGGTACTTTATGGTACTTCATGGTTTCTAAGGACACTTTATCGTTTCTTAGGGTACTAAAAAGGTCGCAGGGGTCAAACACACACCGCTTCCGCTCCATTGTTATCCTGTTCATCCAGGTTTATTTTCACATTGCCATCCGAAACAGGCGTCGTATGTAAGATACAGCATGGAGTACTGTAAAATAAAGCTATGGATTTCAAAATCATTTATGAAAACCTGTCAGACATAGGCCAGAGGAAAAAGGAAGGTTTTTAAACATATAAACAAATTTCCACACTATTTGGAAAATCATACGTTACTCAAAAACACACTCTATTGGTCTTTTAATTTTTTGTATACCGTTAATCGAACTTAGATAAGGAAAGGGGTTACTTTGTTTGTCTAAATATTAATCCTACAGATCATTCCAGAGGCTTTAGATAAACGATTGGACAGTTATTTAAAAGCTATATGTAAAACAAAACTACACAGCTAAATACGCTATTTCTTTTCTGACCGCTGCCGAACAAGATTCTTTAGCAGTATAGGTCGAAAATAAGAGTTACCATATAATTTTGCTGATCGGAAGAGTTTACGTACTCTATTCATAAAAAAGTTTTTTTAACTTCGAAAACATATTTTTTTCAAAGTAAACAGTTTATAAAAGAATTACAATGAAAGAACCATCTTGTTTCATAATAGCGGCTATGTTCCTTGTGTTTACTGGCTGTAAAGGAGTTAACTTCACCCAGAAACTGACTGAAAAATATCAAATAACATGGGAAATAACGGAAACAGACATCACAATAACAGCTACCGTACTGACAAATGGATGGGTTGGATTTGGTTTAAACGATGTTGGACTTATGGACGGAGCAGAACTAGTAATTGCGGGGGTTATTTCGAATCCTATAACAATACCGACTACTACCGCAACAACAACCACATCAACTAGCCTAACATCAACTAATGTTCCACCCTCAACAAATGAACCCACATCAACTAATCTTCCAACCTCAACAAATGAACCCACATCAACTAATGTTCCACCCTCAACAAATGAACCCACATCAACTAATGTTCCACCCTCAACAAATGAACCCACATCAACTAATGTTCCACCCTCAACAAATGAACCCACATCAACTAATGTTCCACCCTCAACAAATGAACCCACATCAACTAATGTTCCACCCTCAACAAATGAACCC
>JAQFZZ010001565.1:0-10755 GCA_034696405.1 Isotoma caerulea
CCCATGCTCCGCCCTTCCCTATCCTCTCCATGTTAAATTATGGGGTCTTGGGGGGGCTCAAGCCCGGAAAGCCCCCCTCCCGTGGATACGTGCTTGTTGACAGCATTCAAAGGTAATAGAAACTTCCTTGTGTTTGCACTTCCTTACAAAAAAAGCCAAAGGTCTTTGAGTTCTTTGAGTCTATTCCTCTAGGTGAAAAATAAAATTGAAATAGTTCAAAAAGAAAGATATTAAATTTATTATATAACTCGTTCGATTTCATTAAATCTTACATCATATTTGAAGCTTTGAAACATATATTTTTGCTTATTTTGAAATCACTATTTTAATGAAATGCTATTCATTATACTTTTCGAAATTTAGTACCTTTCACTTTTATAATAATAATAATACAGTGCATATACTTTCACTATTGTTCTCTACTCTACACTATTTTATGCTGTGTAGGAAGAGGTAGAGATTCGTTTTTATAAAAATGTAGAATGTTATAAACCCTTTCTGGAAAATAATTAAAGGAAGTTGAAAAATATGAAAATGTTAATATGATATTCTTACTCGTGTCAGAGATGCCTGCTGGAATGGAAAAGTTAAGATATAATCTTGTATGCAGTATTATTAGTGTAAAGAGAAATGGCAAGCTATATATGATTGTATGTAAGAAAGAGAGAGAGAGAGAAAGGTGAAAGATGAACTTTGCACATTGAATGAAACTTAAATTAAACTGAGAAAAGAATCTCATCCAGCCAGAAGATCAGAAAATTAAGCTTTCTGAAACTGAAAGGAGCGAGTTGAAAATTGAGATGCAAACCAAAGATATTTTGTACTATGTAGAGAGATTTCCCCATCTGAAACACTCCCAAAGTAGATGAGACTTAACCTCAAGCTTTTCTCAGAATTTTTCATCATATTATAATAGCAACAGAAACTCTTAGGGATGATTTCGAAGATGGTGAATTGAAACCGCTACTGAAACAGACGTATTCTTCTACAATAGTTGAGGAAAGAGAAGAACATGGGCTGAATAAATTCAGAGTGTAGTCTAAAGTAAAGGAAAATGCTTAATGAACGTGGAATATTTTAAGTTAAGCCGTGATTTTCAACATTTACAACTGCTATTTCATCCTATCATCTTTGACTTCATACGAAAACTGGAGAAAAACTAGACACCAACTAATTCTAACTCATTATTATTTTATCTTATCGTTCCCTCAAGGTTGTAAAGATCTGCTTTACTTTGAGGAGGTACTGGAAATAATGTTTTGGATGTTTTTAGAATTCGAAATAATTTCAAAATCGTTTTATTTGTCTATTTTAAATACTTAAGATTGTTTTAAGCGGAAATTTGCATCCTTCACGGCTTAAGCAAATTTGATGTGAATTTACTGTAAAAAAACAACTGAGAAAATTAAACGATTGACTCACGTGTCTTTGTCGCCTCCCTCTCCCCCGGCTGCAGCGTGTCGCGATGAGTGGGCCGCTCTCGCTGCTCTGTCCTTGTGGACGATGCCTGTGATAAGTATGTAACAATTGAGTTTGCAAACTTTATTTTTTTGTGTTGAAAATCTGATCCTTAAACAGTGACAATTAGAGTTTCGTTTATTGAGGTTTTATTCTTTGTAATTTACAGTTTTTACAATTCTGATACAACAATTGATTTATCTTTAGTAAAACAATTTGATTGATTAAAAAAGTTTTGTACAATTGCATTCTAATAATTCATTTACAACGTGTGCCGCGTGCTTATGCATTTTTACCGAATTAAAGCGTTTTTTTTAATTTGCATGTTTAATTTTTTGGGTACAAGAGATTTAACCGTCTACTGAGTCTACTCAAAATTCTCTCCATTTCATTAAATCATTAAACCTCGAAAAAATTAATTTTAAGGATCATCAAAATATCAAAACATTCAGATAAAATTATTAAGTTTAGTTTATTTTAAAAAATTATTTTTTGACAATAGTTCATAGTTCTGCGTACTACAAAAGCTATCTGTTTTAAAAGATTATTTTAAGGTATTTTTTAAGTTAAACTGAAGATTGCTTACGACTTTACGAGTAAGCAAAAGTGGCTTTAATTCACTTTATGATACAATATTACATAATATAAGCAATTAAGCAAATGAAATCTGTTACCCATCAGCTTTATCCATGGATTATTGGCTCCAGCATGACCACCCATTCCCCCGCTCCACGCCATGATTACGTTTTTATTTGCTTATCACGACTTCACTTTTAAAAACGTGCTCACAAAATCTTTTTTAACTTATTCACTTATTTTACACAGAATAAATTTAACATGTTAAGGAATTCTCAGATTTTATTGTATCTTATGGCAAGGTAATTATTTATGAATCAGGTAACTCACTTCACAATAATTTATTACTAAGAGTATAATGAATATTTGTGGATATAAACCTTTTTGCTAAGCTAGAAATTTGTAGAGAACACGAGAGAAAAGTTTGAAATATGTTTGAAAATTTATCGTCAAGTTAGAAATAGATTTATTCTTTGAATGAAACTATTATTTTATTTTATCCTTGAAACCTTTTGCTTGAGAGAATTAATGCAGGAAAAATGTAGGCACAGCAGTAGAACTACTTTTCACTGTACAACATCGATATAGAGAAGAGTTTTGAACACTTTAGTAAAATTGCGATATGAACATTGAGATTGAATGGAAAAACTTGAAGTATCAGAATATCCTATTGCAATATTGATTTTCTAAAAAACTAGTTAGGTCCGTTGATGAAAAGCAGTTGGAAAATTACCACTTGACAAATCCTGCAAAAAACATCAAAAAATGAGTAATTAGTTATATTCTCCTTGAGTGAAGTTTCCCTTTAGTGAAAGTTGACTTCACTGCCTAAAGACATATATTATAAGCTTTTCAAGCCTTTTTCCCAGTCACACAATTTGTTTTTGCAATCATCGTTCGTTGGGGTCTTTTTTGTGTATACGTGTAAGTGTTATTTTTCTCAGCTAGACTTTTACTTCTATAATTTAATTGGTTTCATGTTAAATTAATACCTAATACAAGTACTTATTCTTCATTCGCTAAACACACTCAGGATATTTTTTTATTTACGTAATTTCTTTTTCATTCTTAATAGGAAATGACACTTCAAATTTCAAATTTAATTCAAAACAGAAAGCGCTGACTTTTAATAAGAAATTAACCAAATTTAGAATAAAACGATGCGAAAGTTTCAATAACCACTTCAAAAAATGTCCTATAGATAGAGATAACTTTTATGTATTTAAGTGCAAAAACTCAAAAACAAAAAAAACAGATTTTTACCGAGAAGAACTTGCAAAACAAGTTTTTAATCATACTCTCTGTCTCTGCCTAGAATTTAAAATTGAAGGACAAGATGAATGCATTGCTTTTGAGATTAATTACTTCGTACCGTTAAATGGTATTAAATGCAGAATCACACCGATGAGACGATGTACTTAGCAGATTAGACATGATTATGTAACGTAACGACTCTTTTCAAAGCTTTGCTTTGGTTGAGGCTATATAAAAAGACAGGAAAACATCATAGCTATTAAAGACAATCAATTTGCAATAACGATTTTGGACGTTACGGCTGCGTTGTTTTAATTAATTGAAAAGCTTACGACGGATCTATTGAAATGAGAGCCGTTTGTAAGCCACGAACTGCACGTTTAATTAAGCCTTTTCTATTTTACCCTTTAATTATCAAGGCCACCTATAAAGTTACTACACCGCTCATTGTAAGTAGTAAGTACGAATAGAGGAATCTCATTGTTGGATCCAGAGGACGAAATCATTACGGTGGTATGGTGATGGTAGTTCGGGACTATGATGAATATTTACATCTGTAGATAGTGAATAATGGAAAGGGATAGGAGAGGAAGTGGATCTTCTGAATTACGGCATTCATTCATTACAGATGTCAAAACAAAGCCAAGAGAATCCTGAAAAGCTTTCCATTGTGTTCAACTTTCAATGAGTAGAAACTTGATCATGGCAATTATTCCCATACTACTACTCAAGAACTTTACTCGTTGACAATAATAAAAACAACCGACCTGGATCGAAACGGTCGGTCAAAATTTCATTAAACTTGTAAAAAACGTTTACTATAGTAAAGTTATAGTTTTTCTTCTTTTGGTGAGCTTTTTCAACGTTTGTAACGTTTTATTTAGCCATAATCGTCATACCTTTTAAAGATGTGCCCTTTTAACTTTTATACTTAACATTGGATTTATTCCTAGGAAAGGCACATCTTTTTCAGACATCCTATATAAATATAACGATAAGATCAAGGACATTTCTTTCACTTCAAAATACTTCATTGAATGCACAAATCGAGAATTCACAAAGAGAAAATGCACAGAATGCATTGTATTATTCATCTCCATAAATTGTTTGGCATTCAACGTATGATTAATATATGGAGAGAATGTTCAGCTTTGTTAGATGCAAAGAGCAGATTCCACCCGAAAATCAAAAAGTATTAAGACCTTGATAATGATTTACTGTGAACCGTTCCAAGCCCATTAGTCAATGGTGAAATCTTATTCAAAACTCTAAAAGGTCTGACAGGAAGCTAACTGCAGTTCGACAAACAGTGTCAAAAGTTACCTCACTCGAAACATCAGAATACCATTAACTGTTGCTGGGAAATGGATCGTCAGTAAGGTCAGAGAGAAAGTTACGAGGTATCCATCTACAATACACCAAAGCATCATGTATACGACTATTATACATCAATAGATGAATTGCCTACGGTCCTTCTGCTGTTAGTTGATCTTATTCATCGTACAACCTACAGACTACAGATCATAATACTGAAACGTTTACAATCATAAAATAAAATAACACGATTCGTATAAAAAACGTTTTCCATTCAAACTTATTTGTATTACTCTGCTACATTTACTATGAAAAACTCATTTCATCAGAGGAAAACTGAAAGGCCTGGAGAAAGCTTAAGATTTTTCAAGCAAAGAGTGCGGAAATCTAAAAGAGAGAAAACATAATCAAGTCAGCCTGAAGGAGAAAGCAGAAGAGGGATAGTACAGGGCAGAATTGAAAGAGAAATAAATGTTAGAAGTAACAACATAACTTGGATGCAACTCATAGAACTGTGGTGGTAGTACATAAAAGATAAAATGTGTATTTATAAAGTAGATGAGAAAGGGAGAAACACCTTCTAAAAGGAAATGGGCTAAGGTTAGAGAAAATAGGGAAAATAACCCAAACCTCTTACTCAAGTGAAAGGTAAATATAGCAACTATTTCCTACTTCCTCTAAAATAAGTAGAAATCGTGCAAGAAAAATACTATTATTATTATTATGTTTATTATTATTATCAAACAAGGATTTCTCTTTACTCTTTATACACCAAACCAACCTCACCCTATTCCTTTAATTATAAAAGCTTGGAGAAACTTATAGAAAGAACTTTCCCTAACTTTTTCAGCTTTCAAGAGATCCTCTTAAGATCTGGCGTTTTTTATCCCTTCGGCACATTAATAAGAAGGGGAAATGAGTTTACAGTTTTAAAAGTAAGATGTTAAGCGATTATTATTTTTATTATTAAGGAAGTATTAATATCAACAATAGGATTGTGTTCTAATATATTAAAGTGTAGCAAGGGAAGTCTAGTCAACTGGAAAGGCCGATTTATTAAGAGAAAGCAGACACGCGTAACATTCGAGGATAAATCTGTGTGTACCAAGTCCTATTGATCGTAATGAAGATTTATTTGGCTCATTATTGAGCCAATCACAAATCACAAAGCAAATATCTCTCACTCTCTCACTTCCTTCATCCAATGAAAGAAACAATGTAGTATAACATAATAAAGCTAATACTATGTATTTAGTAATTAGTAAAAGTAATAATTAATTAATATCGTTTTCTTACGCATTGATTTTTTTTTGAAGTCATCATTGACCAAAAACCAATAATAAATGAAGAAAAATAATCTAAAGAGCTCCATAAGATAAATAATTTGCAATCAAGCTTCGAAAAAATATTTCCTCCAGAACTTGGCTAACTTTCTGATTAAGAAAGCTAACTACGACATAAGCGTTAAGGTAGGTATCTATAATGGCTGTATATAATAGGTAATGGTGAATTTAATGGATAGTGGCATGGCAAGGTAGACAGACACATCACCTTAGATTAGGTATAAATAAATTCGATATGATCTCTATACTCTGAACTCTGAACATAGCGTGTATGTATATACTCTTATATTCTATGAGTAATCTGGAACGGGATTGAATTCCATTCCTGTGTGTATTACAAGTTGCAGTGAACTTGGATCTGCTGACACCCTCACTCATGGATTACTGTGTAAATCAAGAGAGGCTTCTTGAGTTACCAAAGAGTAGTTATTTGTTTCCTTCCTTCTCACTTTCATCTTGTTTTCTTCATCCAGCACAAAATCTCGCCCTTTTTAGATTTCATCTCGAGTCCAGATCCCTACACACGATATTTCAAGTGTTTGAGTATATAGCAACGAAAGCAAGCAACCGAGAGTATAATTCATTTCTCATCCATATCCCTTCCCTTTTTTAGCTCTTGATCTTTCACTACTTACGTACAGTATAGTAGTACCTTTCAACTTTCAAGGGCTTTGAGTCAGACTCGAGAGCGAGAGTATTAAATACTAAAAGTGGAAAACCGTTGAGAAATCAAATCATGGTGAAAGAATGTACTGTGGGATATGAGGGATTTTTTGTAGGATAGTTTAACTTATATTAAAATGTGGATGAGCTTTTCACTGCATATATTAAATTTTAAATTAAAAAATTGAAGTAAAATTGATATTAGTACATTGAGAAAAATTTCGAAAATATCTTGAAATTTTTAATAAAGGAAGCAAGAGAGCCAATTAATTTTTTGTGACATTAAGAAGACAAACTGATAAAAGACTTCCTAGTTCCTGGTTGGTTGTGATTATGTCTGATAAACTTACTTAAAAATAATGTTGCAAAATCATCTCAGTAGTTAGTAACGTTGGAATAGAACGTGTGTGTGTACATGTAAAAGTGGTAGATTCCACCATACAGGATTTGTTTTTTGATGCATTAAAAAATATTCCTGAGGGACAGTAATAGAGATTTTTTTCTTCTTACTACATGTGACATGAGATCATCGATCAGCTGTGCTTGGGGGAAGTGTAGTTAGTACTTTCGTAGTAAGAAGTAATCACTGTACACAGTGTAATAGAGTCAGGAAGATATACTCTAGATTCTAGATTGTAACAACGTCAACTTGCGTCATTCTAATTTTTTCAGGTTTACTTTACAAAACTCTACGCTTTTTTCCTTCCTGTTTTTTCTTCTTCTTCCTCTATCTAACTAAAGACAGTTAGTATAACTGGAAGCAAGGATGGTATGGGTATGATTGCCTAATCGTGATGGGATGGTATGAAATGCAACGATGTAGTAAAAAGTCTAACTACTCCATAAACTGCTTCTTTACTGCAATATGTTTTTGTAGAAGTTGGAGCAGCCCCAATAACATAACACTACATATATTATTATTATAACTATCCCTGTGTATGTATAATCTCTCTATCTATGCACAATGCGTATCATTTGTATCGGATCATGCAGTAGTTGAACTACTAACACATGGAATAACTTTTAGATCCCACGATGAAGTAAAATAATAATATACAAGCTTAAGTTCTTTGTGTATTCAGCCCAGTCTCTGTAAGTCACCACAAGAGAAACAGCAGTGGGAAACAGTTTTTACTCTTTGGAGAATTCAACATTTTCAACATTTATTTCAACTGCGAAAAACCAGTTGTGCCCAACTAAGATAATGATATTTAAATTTGAATCTCCTGACCTGATGGCTACTTTGTGATTATAATATTTTAATAATTATAAATAGCAAAAGGGAAAGTCGACTTTCACTTTAGAGGAAACAAGTTTGTTTTCTATTTGTGCAACTGTGTTTTACGATAGTTAAGATTAGGTAGGGCATTAGTTTTAGTTTTACAACCTTCGTTAGCTCCACGCCTTGCCACACACCCATAAATAAGAATGAATGATAATAATTTGCACTTTGAACTTTGTAATTGCTCTAACCCCAACTCCTTCTCATGTGTGGTTTCCTTTCCGCTAGAGCTTAACTTGCACAAAGAATCTGTACACTTGGCTAGATCAGAGAGCAAACTACTGAATAATATAATATAATATGAAACCTTATTATACAATATGTACAACTCTCTACCCTTTTGGTAGTAATAAAGAACTCTGTAAGCTGATACAAAGTAGCTTAGTTAATAAAATTACATTTCTCTACCTAAGGACTTTTCACTAATAATATTAGAAATGGAGATGTTTCTCAAGAATGTGGTAATTTGAAATGTTATTAAATTTCTTAACTTGGAAAATTACAAGAATTAACTTTTACAACTTTATCATTTACTCCGAGTTTAAGACTTGAACTTGAGCTCTTTTCTCCACTTAAGGAGAAACTCGATCCGAATCTATTTTTTATTAAGTTCACTTCAGCCTTTCCTTCCATTTGGAGAGACACATTTTCATTGCATTGGACAGGTAGTAAAGTAGCTGAAGGGGTGCCAAACTAGGTGATATTGATATAATATATTATTATACTTTTACTAAATTGAATTACACTTTGAGTTGAGGTACTTTTCTCTTCGCTACCACCAGATCAGATCATCATCATCACGTTATATCCTATATATATGCTTTGCCCATTGAGTTCTGAATCTGTACAAAAATCTCTCTCATTCAACTCAATTTCAAAGACTACATAAAAATAATGGTTGGATAGTTATGGATAACCATCCATGGCTTTTTCTATTCAGGGTAGAAAAAAACCACAGCAGAAGGTTTCACCTAACTCACCTTCCAAATGTTTCTATCATCGTGGGTAAAATTACCAATTCATTCGCAAGTATGAAGAAGACTTTTGAATGTTTATGATCCTATGTCTGTTTTACGGCATTCTGTGATTTACTGATTGGAGTGAAGTGGCTGAAACTCTACACACTTCATACTTGTACCATATTACATTTACTGAGTTACTATTTACAACCTTAATGCTCTTCCTCGTCCGGGTTTACCTAGAACTACTAAAAGTAAATATGTATACCTTCGTTTTATCTTTAGAACTGTCATACACTGTATATATTATAGAGTATAACGGCTTAAGTAGTATATAATAGATACAATTTAGAAAATGTGCTACTTAATCAACAAGTTTTCTTTTTTAAAAACCCTTCTCTTTCTCACACTTTTTTGGCAACGTTTTTCCTACCCCTATTCGTTTTATAACCTTGTATGTACCATTGACATTGCCAAAATTATCCTATTCAGGAAGTGCCTATATGATTGTGAATGTGGTAGTAAGGAGAATGATATGATCTACTATTATAGTGGTGGATGGAAATGGAGACTTTTCCGCAACTTACGACCCTTGCCAGCAATCTACTTTCACTGTACAATTGTGCTTGAGCATTTTAATTTATCTTGTGTCACTATTTGTTCGCAATCATAAGTTTTATATGGAGAATAAACTTGTGAAGATAAATATTTTGGCACGGTTTTACTAAACAAATACAAAAGAATTACAAGATTTACTCTTCACGTTTTTAACATGTTAATTCCAACCAGGAGAAATGTTGTATCGTGTAGGGCATGAAAGCAAATCAGATGTGACATCAATGTTGGCTCTTATACTTTCTGTGCAAGTGTGTTCGAGAAGAATTGTTTGAACTTGTTGAGGTTTGAGCTTAAGATTTATTAAGTTGGATACTGAATGAAAACTGTATAGTAGTTAGTGTCTTTTCTCTACTAGATAGAAAATCCCGAGTAGAATTGTTATTTCGTCTTAATTAGCCCGACATTACTTTCTTCAACTTTTAGATCCAATTAATTATTTCTTTCTGTGCCATGCATAGAATACAAAAGTTATGTGTGTTATCATCACGCAGATAGTTGATATAATATATGAACATCATTCCTTATAAGGACGGCTTATCGAAAAATTGATAAGCCAATATTCTACTGAAAGTTAACTGAGCTTGATTTATATAAATCTTATAATATAAAATATAATTTTTCACTGCTTGTAGTATAAAATAAAACTTGAATTATTTTTAAAATATTGATAAGTTATTGATGCATTCGATCCGTTGTTTTAAATCTTAAATGTTTTCAATGTCTTTAGAAGTGCTATACCAGCAAAACACTTAAGGATATGAAACGATTCTTCTATTTTACAATGTTTCTGGGGAGCAATTCATAGGTGCACTTCCAACATATAAGTAAATGCTCATACTATCTTATCTAGTTTAACTATAGTCGTTTTACGATTCAATTCATTATCATTATCAGTAACCGAGTATATGAAGAAAGTTACTCACGCCCGGTTAGCCTAATTCATAAAACCGACTCATCCGAAGACCATAATAATGATAAGAACTAAATTCTCTATTGTATCCATTATCCATCAGTATACAAACCAAATGACCGTTTTAGTAAAAACGACTCGAATTTGGTCATCAAATTGCTTTTATGATGCACGTTTTGATCAAATAATCTCAGCGTTATGCGTAGTAAATGACTTTAAATCTCGTATAAAACCTTAGCAGAGATTTAAGCTTGAATACACCAATGTGAGATAAAGTGAGATAAATAAGCCTTTTTGCATAACAATTTACAATGAAGTAACATGAATTTCGGTTCCACTGATATGCAAATTTAAATTGTTATTCCTCCTCCTTTAGAT
>JAQFZZ010001566.1:0-10751 GCA_034696405.1 Isotoma caerulea
TAAATTGGATGGAACTTGTTTCACTTTTCCAAAATATTTTAGAAGCCTGTTAGCCATTTCTATTTCTATCGAATTGGATTTTTTCGTACATAGACTTTTATAGGAATTATTTACCAGGTTAGGTCGTTAGGTAGCTGTGTCTATTAAGAGGGAAGAAGTTAGCTTATTAGTTACTTATAATTAAAGCGTATGAAGATGAAAATCCTCTAAATTTGAATTTCAATAACCTGAATCGTAATTCTGCTTAAATTTAAAAATATACTGATGAAATTAGAGCATTATACGTGACAGTTTTCAAAAATGTATGTTAAATATGATTAAAGGTTGTAGCCAAATGATGGGTTATACAGAAAACACATTAGTTTCCATTTTGGGCATTTTTCCCACTTCCCAGTGGTTTTAACGATTCTAGGACAGTAGATCCCCCACCATGGATCCCGCACCTTAGATCCCCTGGACATTGGATCCCAAGGACAGTAGATCCCCTAGACATTCAATCCCCCGGACAGTAGATCCCCCCACCTTAGATCCCTCACACATAAGATCCCCAACACCTTAGATCCCCGAAACCAAATATAAAGTAAAGATTTCATAAACATGATTTTACACATTTTACAAATGATGTTAATGTACATACGGGTCAGTAATAAATTTTTTACCTTTAGTAAGTACTTGTGATGGTAATTTTAATTTTAATTATTAAGTAGCGAAAGCTACTTTATGAGAATGCTCTGTCCGTCCGCCTGTATGTCCGTCCCTCTGTCAGTCTGTCCGTCCGTCTGTCCGCCACGTCAATAACTTTCGAACGGATTGACATATTCACATGCGGTTTTCGGTTTTGGACTCTCAATCAGTATTTTACAAGAACTTTTGGTATTGCCAATCAGCAAGCTACGACAAAGCGCACTGGTCGCGCTCATGAACCCTTCAAAGCGCATAATACATAAAAATCATGTAATATGTGACTTTATATCTACGAAACGTCAGAAACTGAACTGTAACAACTTTTTTTGTCCTACGAAGTCAGGAAGGAACCTTTTTTCCCAGAGTGGAGTGTGAAAAATGTCCAAAAAGTGGGAAAAACGAAACCCTGAATGGAACTGTGTTCAGGGTTTGAAGCGGCAAATTGAAATCGGCAATTTGCCGATCAAATCGATCATTTGACTATATTCGCCATTACCATCAAAACTGGCTCAATTTGCCAACTTTTGCCAACTGTGGCTTAAGTCTTTGCTACTTGCCATTTTGGAACTTGCCATTTAACCATTTTACATTTTTCAATTTTTCGACTTGCCATTTGGGCACTTGCCATTTTGCAACTTGTTATTCTGCCACGTGCCATTTTGCAAAAGAAAACGCCAAAAACGTTACAACACCATCAGTAAAAGCTGAATGAAAAATACGTTAATAAATAAAAAAAATAATACAAATACGCTACATAAATTTACTTTACACAATAAATACATACGAATATCATATTATTAGCATTATATTTTTACGTAATCAGTGAAGTTGAAATCTCCTGGAATTGAAGACGGGTTACTATTAGATTTAGTGAATGTGTTAAATTGAAGGGTACAAATCTTTTGATCAAAAAAAGATTATGTTAAAAAATTATCAAGAAAAACCATAGATTTGTGATAACTTTAATTGTATATACATTTATTTAAGATCAATACGTTTTTTTATTACTGGTTACTATATGTTATTTTTCGCTTTAATCCGATGTGTGTAATATATTTATTTTTATAATGAATGCCTAGGTATATACATTTTTAATTACTGCAAATTAAAATTAACCGTAGTAACATTTCCCAGGTAGATTATGTTTATGTATAGACCTTATAGTATAACCATGTTGTTCTAAAGTTCTGTAGACCCAGCTGACATTACAAGTGATTCCAAAATCTCCTTAAAATAAATCTTAAGGAACCCAAAAGTTGGCCGAACGGAAGTATTGGTGTCCCAACAATCTATGATTGTTGAGTACCTAAAATGAGTTTTTGAAACAAAAAAAAATTATTAAAATATAATGTCATGTAGCTTTCATTGTAAAATCACATAACATATGGATGTAATACTAGAATATATACATTTCGGAAGTGATGAATTCTGGTTGATCCAATCTAACTCCGGAAATCAACATGTCAACAAATTCACTATTCCACTTATAATGTTGAAAGGGAACTTCCCCTAATGTAAACATTTCCCAAAGTGTAACTCCGTAACTCCAGACATCCGATTGGGTTGAAAACGTTGCTGTCTTGAGAGTCTCTAAGGCCATCCAGCGCCATGGTAAAGGACACTGTTAAAGACGAAACATTGGGTAAGCATTCGATAACTCAACAGGGTTTACTCTCTGAATCTTCAATTTGGGGTCGAAGCGTTTCTGTTTCAGGAAAATGCATTTATCTTGTCGTTATGACAAAACACTGTATGGTCCAACGTTCAAAATTGTAACGGCACATGTTGCATTTGTAAAAGCAGGGAAGCTTTGGAGCATTTTTAAAGAATGCAATGCAATTTGGGCATAGTTTGAAAGCTTATAAGTTATAAGTTTACAAAATCAAGATCAATCGAAGTTTCTAAAAATACATAAAACCTGCAGTTCGAATATTTTATGCATTGATATATCAATTCAGAAACATGAACTAAAAAATGGCTGAAGTTTAAAAAAGCATAAACTATTTTTTGAATGAAAAAAAAGCACTGAAATGACGTAAACAAGGTGTTTAACCTTTTGAAAAACATTTGAATTGGTTTTATATCAACTCACTTTTGTCTTTTTTTCGTAAAATCTGCACTCATACATTTTCTTGCTCAAACCAAAATCCGATACCTTTGCTGTTTTTTCAGCTGTCAATAACACGTTTCGGGCTGCAAGATCTGCGTGAATTACCTGTAACACAAGCGTTTGAAAATTCACTTAGACTATTCTAAAACCTAAAGGAATTCTTCTTGTTTTTACCGATTTTCTTGCGAGATAATCCATTCCATCAGCTATTTGTGCAGACCAGCGTAATAAATCAATAGTACTTATCGACACATTATTGTCAACTGTATGTAATTCTCTTCTTGGTCATATACGAGATAAAATTAATTTTTTTAGAATTTCTGTAAACAAAATTTGAATATCTTACATGGAAAGTTTCCCATTGTCGTCTAAGAGGTCCAAGAAGTTTTGTTTATTCGCCAGTAAATATTTTTGCATGCTTCCCAGCTCGCAAAAATCCAAGTAAATGTGTAGATTCCCTTTATCAACAGGATAGTAAGATTTATAGATACATTGAGAAGGAAACCAATTCCGCAAAAATCAAGTTAAAATAAATGTTTTCTTACGGTTTCGAATATCTGAAGTGCTAACCCCAACAAGCCCTACAACATTTGTGTGATTTCCAAGATACGACATAATCTTTACTTCAGAAAGAACGGCTTTAAACAAAGTTACATCTGTTGAATTCTTAGTTACTTTAACAGCAACTTCCAACCCTTTTGAGGCAATAAATCCTTTGAATACGATGGCAAACTCACCAATACCAAGTATGCATTTGTAGTCTGGAAACATGTAACAATAAACAAGTAATACTTGAAAATGCAACACAAACCACATTTCAAAGTACGTTGTTGAAAAATATACCTAGTGCTACGTCATGATTATTAATTTCTAATTTATCATTATATGGCAGTGCTTCAATCTCTTTTAGTATTAGGTCACGCTCGAAATCGATTGCAAATCCTGGTCGACCTCTAAAAAACTCGTACATTTCTTGATCATTTAATTTTCTAAGCATTGCCTAAATTATAAATTAAGAATATTATGTTAAATGTTTTTCTTTTCATTTAATGTTAAGTTTGACAAAAAATAAAGTCAGGAGAATTAAACGAAACTTCTATTTTAAAAAACTTACCTTTGCTTTGTAGTAGCGATAACACCCAATCCCGCAAATCAAAAGTGCAAAAGCTACTAATGTGGTTACAATGGTTGTGGTTACTACTTTCGCTCGCCGATTTTTAATGTCCTCTGGATTTTCTGGATTGCAAAACTTAGTATAAAAGGTATGTTCTAAAATCTTTGAAAGGATGTCAAGCATACGACACTGCGATAAAATATTTATTCGTCTGTCATGCATTAACAACCTAAAACTTCATTGCTAATAATTTCCGTACAAAATGCCACGGTTTGTTAGTAAATGGAAAATTTACTACAAATAACGCTTATTTGCATTACTCTTTTAATTGTTTTAAAAATTTACCCAAAAATTTGACGAACCAAAACCAAAATTTGAAATGTATTCACTCATTCAGTCTACTTAAAATAGAGAATGCGGTTAGTTCGACGGTCTAGTCACTGAATTTGTGGCGTACGGCAGCGGAAAAATTTCAAAAAACCCTTATATCAGCCTAATGGACGTGATGTCAATCAGATTTGAAAAAGAAACCAAAGCTCAATGCGATAAGTAGACGAACTGACTGCAGAGATTAATCAAATATGCAATACAATGCAGATAGATTCAATACAACAATAAATTTAGCACATTTCTCATGTCTATTGTTTTCATATAATCAAGGTTGAAATGGTGGAATGGTAGATGGTATTTTACCATTAGTAAAACTCGTAAAATACCATTTTACCACTTGGGATTTAAGGTGGTAAAATGGTAAAATGGAACTTTTAATAGTTTTAATACAGACTCATGAGTAAAAATTAGTGGGAACATTGCAGTATTGTTAGACTATATTTTAGCTTCAAAATGAGTATATTTAGAGTTCTGTTGGTTGAATTTGAAATTTGTTTTTTCACAAGGATGTTGAATATAGGCTCATAATATGGTGGAATCGAATTCAAGCTACATACATCTATATAATAATATACTCATTTTGAAACTAAAATATAGTCTAATACTACAGTTTAAGTTTTGGCTTAGTTAGAAGTAAAAATTAATTATTAATTGGTTTTACCCCTTTTTACCATTTTACCACGATTTTACCATTTTACCACCTGAAGGGGTGGTAAGTGGTAAAATTGACAACCTTGCGTATAATATGTGAAATTGTGCTTTAATAAATAATAATAAAGTAACCTCACCTTCGGCAATCACCGTAAAAAGGACTTCGTCTTTTCCTTTTTGGTTGGATGCACTGCAAGCATAAGTACCCGAATCTGATTCTTTGATTTTTAGGAGTGTTAATATTGTCGCGGCGTTTTCTCCGGTTGTAATTTCAAAATCCTTGTAAGTGTCCAAATTCTAGAAAAAAAAAACATTCACTATTTTACGATTTTACAAATTCAGTTTTTCCAATAATCGTTTAAATTGCATCTTCGAGCTTTTTGAGTTTAGAACAAATTCATTATACACAGTTGTACAGGTTGTTTCAAAAAGATGGCCTCATAGGGAATTCTCTTGTAAAATTTTAACATTTTCTATAGAGCAGTTCGGGTATTGCTTATTGCTTATGGCTCGAATGTTCTAAGAGAGATTTGAGATTTTAGGGAAAATTTTTTAAATATTAATCATGTAAATTCACTATGGTGACATCTTCTTAACACACTCTGTATATCATGTGTTATAAGTTTCATAAAAATCAAAATGTATGATTCGAAAATTGCATTGGCAACTGCATGTACTTGAATGAGGGCGTTAAAGTAGGACTGCATTAAGATTTAGTTGTGGCAAAAAATTTTAAAACATGTTTGTGGATAAAATTTCCATACATAGAGTAGAAATTATCAAACTCAAGATGAATAAATTAAATCATTTGAGAAACTTTTGAACTCAACTGTTAAGTTTTTTGTCCAATTGTAAATTGGCTGTGGCTCTCCCTTGGCAAAGCAGACAATTTGTCTATTCGATTGGCCGATATAGAAATGATAACTGGTTGTGTTTACTATTATCTTTGGTGACTGTATATCTGAAATTATAGAAATGTTTGTTATACATGAAACTTTAAACAAAGAAAATTCATCATATTTATTAAGGAGCGGATTTTGAGGAAAGCGGAATGCTTTGTCCATCTGTCTGTCTAATTCTACGTCTTTGACGAATATGCCGCGACAAAAATCCCCAGAAAAATGGAAAATGAGGAGGTTGAAAAAATAAACCCCCATTGGGTTCTATACCAGGAAATACGGAAAGCAAAAACACAGCAAACAGCAACTAAGGTTTACATTGCAAATTGCAATAATTCCTATATCACTTTAAAATAATCTAAAATAAGGGGTTCTGCATGATTGTGCCAACCTATTGCTTTGGGCAGTTTAAAACAAACTCTTTATGAGGTTTTAGTTCGAGTTTCAAAGTAGTTTATGTTTTACATGAGTTTTTGTGTAATATCGGTGGAAATGAATGATATTTTTGTAATATTTGTAAATTGCTGTACCTTTGGTTATGAAACGTTGCTCTGCGCTATAGAAGAGGTTTGCGGGGACGGCACTGACTTTGCAACTTATGCCAACTGAACTGGCAGGAAGTTCAATTTGTAATCCTGTCACTTTGAATTCTTCAATATCTGAATACGTTAATACGACCGACTTGAAAGAGCCTGAAATATATGCATACTTTCAATATGTTTTTCATTGTATTTATGTGTATTGCAATTTGGTGCAAATTAATTTAATTGACGTCTTTTGTAATTTCCAAAAAAACAGTAAAAATGTTCGACATTCAGAAAGCTCCCATTCTGTCTACGAAAAAGGACAAAAATGTGATAAAAAAGTATTTTCACATGATGCTTTATCAAACCAATAAATAGATACTCTCGGTGCACTTGACTGAAACAGTCGGCTACGCCTGCGGTTATAACCTACCCACGTTAAAATCCATATTTTTTAACATGGATAGGTTATAACCTCAGGCGTAGCCGACTGTCTCAGTCAAGTTAACCGAGAGTAAATCCAAAAATTCTAATATTGGCATGCACTTCTGCTTTTAAAAAGTTTGACAGTAAACAAAATAAAAAAGTTGTCGACATGATAAAATATTTTGGAAATTTTAATCTCGTTGTTATATATTGTCTTAGGGTATGCAAAGCACTCAGAAACCAGTGGCAACTTTAAATGGAAATACACAACGTCTCCGTCAAAAATCGTTTGCTAAACATGCCTCAGAAGACTGTTTAATGCTTGCGCATAGAAAGGCGACCCAAGAAAAATACTATATCTGTTCCATCAATTTTATACAATTTAAACAATGAGAATTGAATGGTTTTGAAATCGTTTGAATCTGAATTTTATTTTACAATATGAAATGCTGTTTACTTGCCATTTTGAATTTGAGTTATACTGTTGTTTGAATATTCGATCCAAAACGAGATATTATACCGCTTGACTTGTGTCATACAAGCAAAAGTTGCATACGTGTTTGTATGAAAAACGCGTTTATCTAAGGGTTTCAATGAAATTATATTTTCATTAGAGAAATTATCCCAATGTAAAAGACTGCGACTCAAAACAGTTGAGTTCTTCTTGGCAAAATAGGATCTCTGGTATTCAGGAACCACAAAAGGTTTTTCCAGAATAGGTGTAACATTCCAAGTATTCGTTATTATTCCCTTATAGTTAACGCTTGAAATATTCTCATATTTAACACAGTATATTTCAATTTCACGAGGTTTATGGGCTCCTTTTTCATAAGTGATAGGTATCTTTTTAAAATGTTTGCGACCAGTAAAATTCATCCAATAGTAGCTTCCTTTTGGTGAAATGAAATCATTCCATTCTTCATCCACTGTGTTGTCCGGCCTTTGGTAAGTAATCTGTGCAAGATCGGCATTTGGACAGTGGGCAATCACATCCGTTTCATAAATCAGAAAGTATTCTTCAATTTGGTTGCCATCTGAAGTATTATGACTTGGCATCACATTAATGTTTTTAATAAGTTTAATTGTTTTTAAATGCTGTTGCCTATACCCTACCTACAAACCTCACAGTATCATTCTCCCCACTTTTGCAAGCGTACACCCCTCCCCTGATGAGTTCGACGTCATAAAATCCCAAAGGTGACAAGTAAGAGGCATTCTTAATCTGCTTCATGGTTCCTTCCTTGTAGTGTATTTAAAAATATATTAATTACTCTCAACGTAGTAGTACACAGCAAAACGATAAAATAGAACAAACTTGGGTATGTAATTCAAGGAAGGGCCGTACAAGAAAATTTTGTTAATTTCAAATAAAATTAAGTCTAGATAGGAACATGTCAATTAAAAGACCATTCTAAGTTTGTAACAAAACACATTATGCCCTATTTGAATTTAAACATTAGTCCTACTTGGAGTTGAAAAACACAAGTTGTTTTTGTATTTTTAGAAGCCGTGATGTCAGACGCATTTTGCGATAATTATTTTTGGTGAGGTGAGTTAACTGCTTTAATCTTCATTTTCGAAGGCAAAATCGTCCAGGCTTCTGTTAGAACGGATTCCATAAGTTTTTAAAAGGAACAAAACTGATGCGGCAACAGCAAAAACCAAAGCCTACTACCGTAATGTTAATACCATACCCCCGGATCAAAGAGATAGGACAAGCGAGACATCTATAGTGAATGAGGTTAATTACACGTCAGATATGTTAAATGTATAAGAAAAATCTCTATGATATGAATCATCATTGAAAACAGTGAGGAGCGGGAAATAAATTTTACGTACAGCTTATGGGGAGTAAATAATACATGCACTTTCATCTCTTATAGCTCGTTCGTGTATCTATTTGTATTAAGATATCTACATCTATGGTAAAAACGGTTTTACGTTAAAATGTAAAGGAAAATTACGCAACTGCTTAACTGAACTACTTATGTAACTAAGTTCCCGTATAAAAATACAATAGTTTTGCATCCAACTAGCTTTTTTAAACAATTTCTGAAAGCCGTTTTAATGAAATCCGACCGATTTTACGTTAGTTATTGAAAACTAAAAGAGTTAATTTACCAATCCAAAAATTTTTAGAGCAAAATACGACTGACATCATGATATATTCCCTGGTTAGTTTAAGTGTAATAGACCTATCAAACAAAAATAAATATTTAAATTTGCATTTTCGAATCGAGGTAATATTTCTAATTGTAATCGTTGCTATTGTGTAAACCAATCTAATATATCCTAATTTCCTATGTGAAGACAACAACTGGAATTGGTGCGACTTAACACTTAACGCGTATACACTGTAGGTTCCATCTTTTACCTTATAATAGCTTTTAAGGTACAAAAGGTGTGTATTAAGTACTATCCTGACACACTAATCCGTTGTCGTATAAAAAGGGCAAGAGACAGACAGAAAGAGCATTCCCATATAGGACCTCCGCGCCTTAATAACAACTCAACTGTTTCCGTTGTGTTCAATATTATGTACACTCGAATTAAATGAAAATTCAATTGCAGTGGCTGAAAACTCACCAGCGTATCTTCAAACCACAAAAAGACAGGGACCCTTGGATCCGCTGTAGGGCATTTTATCATTGGATACCTAGCATCAAATGGTAATGTTTTGCCATTGTGCAGCAATAAATGTGTACCTTCTACAGCATAAATCAAAGAAAAAATATGTTAGGCAACACTTGCATATGATAAATAATAAATAATTAAAATTGCGCATTCTGGTAAACCATTAAGATTCTTGCCTTGTTTTGGAAAGAATATAAAAACCTCTGATACAGATACAGTAAATTTCCTGTCCACACATTGGAAGGAAATCAAATCATGTATTACACTTTCCGTAAAATTGACGGTTAAACTTTTGGAATATACTTCAGTTGCATTAACCATACGAGGTTGGTCATCACAGTCAGGTGTGTAAGCGGTCTGAAAGCAAATTAACTTTTTTTATGTCTCGAATTTATGATATTTCGGTAATTAATTACCGGATTTAATTCGCGATCATGAAGTTGCACAAGCCATTCGATTTCGTCGGCGGATGAGCAAACCATATGCAAGAATAAGTTCCTGCTGTTTTTGCTAACGATCAAGATCAATTTGTATGGCATAGGGAACATCGTTTTCAAAAACATGCTTAACTTCGAGTCCAGGTCTGAATGAAAGATTTCCCAGTCTTCTCTCCAAGACATTCCGTGTTCTGCATCCCTAATCTCCACAGTCGAAATGCTTCTTTTCGGTTTTGTAAACTCCCGCTTTTTATCGGATCCTGTTGACAACCCATATTATAATCTAATGTATGATAAATAAGAAAAACGTGTTCCTAAGGAAATTACTGTACGGTTATCGTCTAATGCAGTTTAAAATTACAAAAAAATGCATTCTTAAATTGAAGTAATATTTGCATATAATTTCATAATATCAGTGGGACAGCGTAGTAAAGTAGTCTGTGCATTCGTTTTCAATAATCACACTGTTAAGATACCTCCGCTGTGCAGCGTGCGTTGTGGCACAAAAGTCACTTTACTACCATCTGCAGCAGAGCATATGAAATCTTCATTATCTGGGTTTTCCACAAAGAATCCTTTGATCACATTGTAGGTGGCATTGACTTTTTCTAGGGCACCCGACTATTGATTCAAAGGAAAATAAAACCGTTTATCACAATATTTTCTTATACATCAAAAATTATTTTATGCAGTTTTAGCAGCAAATTGAATAAAGCGCAAATGATTGTTCAATATTTTTATCAATACAAACACATTATCAATTGAATACTTTTATTTCTGATTCTGCTTACTTTTCACTCAGATATTTACTCCTAATTTTATGTGCTCTTTTAAAGATTCAATTTATATAACCTTCAAAGATGAAATGTTAAAACATAGTGA
>JAQFZZ010001567.1:0-10744 GCA_034696405.1 Isotoma caerulea
TCAATTACATTTTATTAAACTATTAAATTAAATTTCACATGTCTCATTAGTGCTGATTAAGGTATGTAATACGACTAACTATTTAATCATAATGCCTGGAGTTAACATTAACACAGAGGTCAAGACACTACAAGGACTTAATAGTTTTACATTCTGTACATAAAAGATTAAGATAAAATAAACCATTCACCGTTATAAATTCTATCCTAATATCATTATTAGTCTTTCAACAAGAGAATTCAGTTTTGCTGATAAAACCTCAAATTACTGATGACGAGTAGATCACACATGGACTATCTTAGCGGCTCATGCTGAACTATATGATACAATTTATGATAAGGCAGAAAAGACTTTAAAGAATATTAAAGTTCTTTTAATGTTCATAAAGGCTATTAAAGTATAAGAGAGCTTTTATTTTATTATAATTTATGAGGAAGAAAAGGAGACGGAACTTCACAAGAATATTAAAAGGAATTTGATAAACAGTTAACTAGTAGTTAAAGGAGACTAATAACTTTGAGTTAATAAACTTGGAGTTAGCTGATGGAGAATTTGGAGACATTTTTTATCAAAGTTATAAAATTTCTTTGATTTTTTCTTTAAAAGCAATAAATGAACCTTGCTCTTGTCTGGATATAACGGGACTGACATTTTTATTGGGGTCATGGGGTACAATGGAATTGTCGCTTTTTGACTAATTATACTTTTAACTTTGAAAAGGTAGATATTAGTCGTAGCTTATTGGAAAGAGTTTATTGACATAAATTAGCTAGTATATCATACGTTAATAAGGGTTTAAAACTGGAGCATTCATTAAGTTAAAGGATTAAAGTGATTTTGTAATAAAACATCGAAATTGGTTAAGAATTATGTTATTGCTTGAACAAAAAATTACTAATTATATAATACGAAATTGAGTTTGTGGAATTTCTCCGCAATCTGGTATCTGCATGCAATCAATTTTCCTCAAGTTACCTAATTTCATAAATCATATTTTGCGTCATTCTCAGCCTTTTCGTGGTTTCCTGGGCCAAAGGAAACAACAGAATTGCTTACCAAATTGCGGAAACATTGTTACCGTGTAAGAACTACTTAATAATGAAATAATAGAATTTCCATGACTTTGCCTTATTACTATCAGGCATACCACTTACCAGACCACACCAAATTTTATGATAAAAAGCAGCAACAATAATTTTTATTGACAGGAAGGAAAAAAACAATCGTATGCAATGATGTCTCTTTCTGGATATGGATGATAATTGTTCGAGAACAAATTTCTGCTAGAATTGTTGTCGCACTTAATCCATTATAATTAACTTTTCAACTTTAACTTTACGACAGAACAAATCTGGCAATTTGATACTAAATGGGTTGGGAGATGTGATGATACGACCTCAGTTCAGTAAACAAATCAATTTACAAAGACAAAAATAGATACATATTGCGGAACCTATTACCTACATTTACATAATAATTATTCATAGAGATAACAAGGCTTTTCATCGCATCGTGACTCCTTTTTATTACGTGCAGTTGCAAATCCCTGGGCACAATGACAAAAATAAAATGAAGATAAACACTTTAGGGAATAGAATGTTAGGGTAATTAGATCAGATGCTTAATTCAATAATTACTATTTTGGATCATAGCTATGGTTTTGGTTTTGGAAGATCCACTTACAAAAATGATATGTTTTCCATGAAGTTATTAGCTTACATCGGACAAAAATGCCTATGGCAAATAACCTGCTACTTTTTCAACAAATGTGTCTAAAACATTATGATATAATGCTTTATAAATATAAAGTGTAAATTTCTCGTAATCCATTTGATTACATTGTGCTAAAATTTAAAGGAATTTTGTCGTGGCACAATTATTAGCTCCGTATTTGTGTAGATTTTTGCCTTATCTCATCTTCAGTATGGTTCACACCTATTGCCAACCGTTTCATCAAAAACCCTTCGACTACAATCCTGCAAAACGAAGTCTCTAAAATCTTTGTGCACATAAATTAGCAAACTGGAGCAAAAAATGTATTTTAAACTAGGAAAACTGATTTTATCCAGATTTTAAAAGATTCTAATCAGCATTACTATTCAATTATTTGTAGTCTTACACTGCTTGAACAATCAAACCTGCCAATTTCTATTGATTCGGATGTAACGAAATGAAGCAAACATTTACAAAAAATATTTGCACACTTCTTGATATTATATTGACGCACAAAATTTGTACGTGTTATTTAACGGAAGTGTCCAACAATAAAATGATTACCTAGGTTCAATTATACTCCATGAATAATCCATAAAATACCACGTACAGTTTATGATATCGACAACATTCAACCTCATTTATGATTTATGAGACATTAATATTCTATGTAAATATTTTAAACTTGATTACGTCATAATGTAAGTGCGACTCGGGCAAAATCCGAAAAAATACTAGATAAGACTCCTTCGTAGACTAATTACTGGTCATGATTCTCTCAGCACTATGTGCTTTAATTGTCATTCACAATTTAAACGTAAACGTGAATTTATTAATTAAGAGATCTTGTGATTTAAATCATGCGAATTATCAATTCATTATTTAATTGACATCAACCCTCTTGAAATTTAGGGAGTGAGAATTTTAATTAAAAATATATTAATCAAATCTCAAGGTCTACTTATACATCATTAGTTTATTACTCAGGTGCTCGAAAGGGCTATAGAGTACATTGCCTTGCTATAAAGTTTGTATCTTAATCCTATCAAAACTGATAGTGGATGATTAAGCAGGCAAATAATTTAATTCATAATAAATGTATAACAATGATATTATGTATTTAATATATTTACCAGATATTAATCCGACAGAGAAATTCCATTGAAATAAAATGCTATAATAAATAGCTTGAAGCATTAATTGTTTATTAAAACTGTTGGACTTTCACCTTATGAAAGTGTGAATACATCATTGATTTACGTGGCTAGTGCGTGCGATGGTGTGATCACTGTTGACTGTGATCCATAATAAATGTACGAGGTAATTAGTGGTAATAAATAAAAATAATAATTATGTTTATTAAAGGTTAATCTGGATGTTGAGTGGGATGATATATAATGCAAAGTTGGGATTTGTGTCATATATTTAGTTAATTAGTTATTCATAATGTTGAAAAGAATTTTGTCGAATTGCTAGTGTAATTAGTAATAGGACAAATTATTTATATGTCTATTTATGGTTAAGGAACTAGAGGCATTTGGATATTAAATTGAAGGATTTTAACAATTTACAAAGAATACTTTACTTCCTCTTCTATGACGTTATTTCTTAATTAGTTAAGAAGTTTTTGCAAAATTCTTGGAGTTCGATGATTAAAAATTAATCAATTAAGTTGTAAATACACCTAAATCCCAATACCCATTCATATTATGTCAAAGAGTTTGCAAAAGCATTTTAAAGGGATCAAAGCACTTAATAATTTAAGCCATTTCTACCTCACAACGGGAATTACACTCTTTGGTATTGGTGTCGGTTGAAAAGCTTATAAATTGGTAAGGATTGTAATCTATTACTAATTTGGTGTCGGTTGAAATAAATGAATCAAATGTTTCATTTTATTATAACGAAAATTTTTTAGTTACTTTTCTGTTGTTCAACCATCCATACATTCATAATTCATAGAACTGACTTTCATTTTAGCAGGAGTATTATTAGTCTCAAGACACAACCTTGTTTCTAGATCAATAAAACTTTTCTGATTTTATACAATCGAACACACTGTACAAATACGTTTCATGAAATGTAAATCAATATATAACTAATGAATTTTATTTTACATTGAATAAAAACTAATTTTTATTACTTGCGGTTGTCCTCCATAGACCACCGAGTAAGCATTTCAAAAATACAGACAGTTTATTGTTCGAAATAAAGAGCCTTCATAAAGTAATGAGACATGAAACCAATACTGAATATGATATAAACTTGCTGAAAAATGATTTTGTTTACGAACTGGGGCAAAACCTCATGTCATTATAAAACATTCCAGTGCGATAATATCGAATTATCGACGTAATGTATTTATATTAAGGAAGGATGTTAGTGTTAGTTTAATCCAAAAACGACGTTTGCAATTTGGGATAAAACCAGAGCACTAATATTTGTTGTTTTGTATAATAATCACAATGAAAATTTCGCTGAATTCTACAAATTTGCATGAAAATGGTGCAATTCGATCCCTTCTTTGATATGTCTCAATCTTTAAAACCTTCAAGTTAGTCAGGGAATGACGCATAATTCAATATCTAAATGTCTATGCATAATCTAGTATAGTTTATCCAAAATTGGTTGAGAACTGGAGGAATTATTTCATTCCAAGTAAACTTCGCTATTTATTCTGTTAGAATAACAATATTCTTTTTCATAAATCTTATGAATCATAAATTTATTCTTAAACGTGTGCTATTCCAGGCCAAAGGTCGTTCTTATTGTGTGAGTTCTGAGAATTTTTTCCATTCAATCTTAAATGTATATTACTATTTGTATTTTCGAAAGACTGATTGTAATACACGAGACGATACATTATATTATGGGTGGCATGTCTCATATCGTTAAGAACTTAAATTCTGCATCAGTCATAAATCCATTAATCCCTTTAAGACAGTTGTTTTACCCTCAGCAAGGATATTTTTCCAATCCCATATTATCGAACTTTCAATTTCAATTCATGTTTTCTTTTCTAATAGCCATGGCCCATGGATAGGGCTGTTATTATGTGAGAAATTTTATGAAATTTCTTTCTTCTATGTTACTCAACAAATAAACCTTGTGAACGTTTAATACTTTACCACAACGAAAAAGCCAATTTTCTACACAAAAAATATTAGAATGATAACATTCATTTTTCTTAGAATAGTCCTTATTCTATCCAAACCCAGAAACATTATTTAATTTATTTAAATTCCAACCCAACCATCAACCATTAATCTGACCTATGAGATTAATAGAAAAGTAAACCTTTCATTTTAAAAGCAAATATTTATTATCAAGTGGAAACCACTTAACCACGAAACATTCATTTCACTGGGCATCCGTTTTCCAATGCAGGTTCTCTTTATTTGCTGTTCGTCTACTCGTAGACGATTATGATTAATGATTTCATAAATGGTCTTGCGGTTTGTTGAAGAAATCGAGAATTCATACCTTGAGTCTCAGACAATGTATAAAAGATAATTTCACCTAGGTACCTTAACACATTGTAAACCTGCGTGAAATTTATTCAGAATTGCTGACTAATAAAATACTACAAGTTTGCTTGTACTACGAATTGCCAGTCGATTTCCTCTGTGTGGTGCACATTTTCGAGATTCTTTATCAACACCCAACACCCAAAGGTCTCTGGCCACATCATCCTCATCATTGAAATTGAACAGTAATTATTGTGTCATAATTGGTATGCACATTGGGATTCCTCTCTAAAACCACAGAATTTATCGGCATTCACCATCCATGCACCTCTCTCTGTCATAACTTGTTACTGAGCTATTCTCATTAAGTTTTTAGCAATAATGCCATATTATTATAAACAACAGTCTGATCAATCTCTATCTTTTATGTGCCTGCAATAAATCCTGACTGGACTGGACTGATTATCAGGAAATGATTTAGTGATAATTGGCTTTAGTCTACCGTTACATGTTGAATTGCGGATTTTTATCATGATTATTAATCTGTTGCTTATATCAAAAGATAAAAATACATTCCTACTCTTTTCTTAGTAAATGCATTATTTCATGACAATAGTGATTATTATTTTTACCTTTTTATTTAATTAATTTAACAATGCTATTATTGATATGTATTATTGTAACAACAGAACAGAATAGTGAAACTTTCCATCGCATCGATTAATCCACGAAATAAAACAATAAGTTTAGCCTAATATTTAATTAATACTGAATAAAATAAAATATAGTATTCGGGACAGCAGATAATTGGTGACCTGAAACAGCTACCTACTATACCTACTTAATTTCGAGTTGCTTCTATATATTACACTGGAAAGTTGCAATTTTTTTTTCAAAAGCGATATAATTCTACATTGTTAAACTAGACAATAGCATTTTTAACTATTGTCAAATTCTATCTAAATTGCCCTCTTTTTGACCTGAATATATTCTGTGAAGTGACCGCTTGTTGCCCATGCAATCAGATTTTTGTACCTGGTAGACATAGTCAATAGCATATATTATAACCACTCTGCTAAAAACATATAGGCTTTGGGTGATTTTCGATACAATATAATCCTCATGAACCCAATACTAAGCTAACTAAATGTATCAAACTGTTCTATATAGTTTGAATATGAAAATGACATTATACCACATATGTAAAATACCACGGTATTAATACTATCAGCGTATTGCCTTTAACTTAACAACTTAACTAACCGTACAAAAGTTAAACTCTGAATCAGCTCATATTGATAGTTAACTCTGAATGCATACTTAAGTTAAACATAGTACATAGTAGTCTGTGTCTTCTTGACAAGACTTCATTATTCATTGGGAACTCTGCCAATACACTGACTGAAGAACCTTAGCAAATCTCATTGCATTATTGCATTAGTAAAAAAGTCTTCTGAAAGCTGCCATGCACAGTAATTATATTGTATCATCTCTTGCAATAGTTCAAATTATAACCAGTCCAACTACAACTTCATGTTACTATTATCATTAACATACACTTGAGCTCCTTGACTTTACTCTTTCATTCTCTGTCTAAGTACAGTGAAAAGTTTAGTTTTATAAAATATATATAAATAGTTAATCCTTCATTTGTGAAACGGTGTAAAATATTTCTTGGAAAGATCATCTGCGCGAAACCTACAGAAATCCAGACATTTCTGTTAACTTATATAAGGAAGGAAAGAAAAGTTATCATTGCTTTTGAAACACGTCGGAGGCAAAGTGCCTACCTACGGTTGTGTCCTTATTATTATCAATTCGAGATTAATTCTCCGTAAGGAAATACGGTCTGTACTTTAATGGTGAAACAAAGTTTTTCTCAAGACACCCCGAGGTTTTCGGTGTCAGCCGGCGTTACAGCCGTCTGCGCTGCAGTGTTTGTCAAATCAGTACCTGGTCAAGCCCTTAGCTTCCTTCTTGACGGTGTAAGCTGCTCCTACGAACCGGTGAGTTGGACACTTTAATCATTTATCAAATGATTTAAGATGAATGATGATGGCTTTAGTTAGGCTATGCAAGAATTACTGCATTGGTCACAAATTATGATATAAGCAGGTTAGATAATTAATAATTGAGATAAAGAGAAGTTCAAGGGTCTAAATATTTAACAATTTTTAATAAGCTCTTGTATTTACATTGTCTCAGGATTTCATAACGGCATTTTGCATATGTTTTTTTAACTAAATGTTATGTCGCAATTTCGCATGAGAAACATTCACGAAATGTTCTATGCGTAATTTTTCATTTCATTTTTTCTTATGAAACCCATTTACGAGATATTTATGACAAATAGAAGTTGCTAAAAATGAGACCTTTTGACTTTGACAATGTCGCATCGCATGTATAAATATCATGTTTTTAAATGCAGCGTTTCCGTACACGGGTGAATTCCCATGTTTTATGACCAGTCTCATATTTTGGTTTCACATTGAAGTTATATAAATTTTTATGTTTTTCCGTATTGTTAGATTGCAAACCTTGGTTAAAAAGTAATGTCAATGGGGTAAGGTGAAGCTTGTGTCTGGCCTTGACATGAAATAGTCTCGATTTTAGTTGATTTTTAAGAATTTTCTAGGTCAGCCATAACTTAAGTAATTCATTATTATGTATCCAAACGACGATTTATAACTGTCGACCTGCTTATTGATTTTTTAGAGAATGATAATCCACCGTAGTTTAAACATTTGCAAAACAAAGAAAATGTAATTTACCTGTTGGTCTACGTGCATTTAAGATTTATCCTAGTTTAATAATTAGTATATAGTATATTACTGTTTATAAAGTCAATTCTACTACTGCACATTAATATGGAAAAGAAATCATTTAGTTCCAATTGATTTTAGCAACTTTTTCATTTTCATTAAATGTTGGAAATACCTAATATTATCGCAAAGTTTAAAAACTACTTTAAAATCATTATGATAACTTACTTACGATAATTTCATAACCTTAATGATTATTTGTAATTAGTTCAACGACATTGATGTTTGTTTAGTCTACCAACTCCACATCAAAATCAGCTATTGCATTACGGTCATACACGATTAGCGCTTCTTGACATACCTTAATTAGCTTGTTTAATTTTAGGTGTACTTTAACCTTACTATAAAATAATTAATTTTAGCGACATTGATGGTCCAAGATGTTTTTTTATTACAATGTTTATGCAAACTTTTTAAAACTAAATGTATTAATAACGATTTTTACCTTAGAGAAATCGTTACATTATAGCAAACTTTAAAGTGTGAAACTTCTTGAACTTTACACTTTCCGGATTTTTCTTTTTTGTCATGCTCTTAATATAATTAACATTCATTTCTTCAGCGTGTTCGGAATGGCCTGGGACTGTATGTTTGGCTCGGGTCCATAAGAACCTAACTCGTGATGTTAATGATATTTGGTGATAGTTGAGGACGGTTCATTGTCAGGCAAAGCCAGGCCAGGGTTGTTAAAATTCACTTTAGGTTTTAATGTTCCATTGCCATGAAATGAAAGTTATAATGTTTGATTTCACTAGCAATTTCTGGTTACGTCTGAAAAGCCTCATGCCATGCCATATTCTATCGTCTGTCTACGTCATTTAGAGATTAGAACACGGATTATCCAGTTAGATTGTTTAAAACGAAAGTTACTTCAAATTCTTTAATGGTTTGTTTTAACAATTAGGAATGAATAAATTACGATTTTAGCATAATAACTCCTACCATAATATTACGCTATAAAATGAGATTACCATTTGCAAATCTTTACCGGATTCATTACAAACAATGCACCATTTAATATTTATATGGTTCCGTCATAAAATCCCCTACCATAAATGTTGTTATCATCATTATATTATTCTCTACAGGGTTAGCGTTCCTCAGGATAAACCCAGTGCATCCCCCAACGGATTATGTTATTCGAAGCCCAACTTACTTCAACTCTGTCTTCAAAACTTGATTCTGATTCTGATTCATGGAACATGTCTCCAATAAATAACGATCAATTGTACTCCGACACAGACTCTGGGGTAACAAGTTTCCCAGTGACTCCAAGAGCTACAACCCCTAATCAATTAATTATGACCATGCCTGAAGTCCATATTTCTCACAAAGTCTCTCCCCATGATGATGATGATTTCGTAATTGATTGTGATGATATTGAAATTGTCTCGGACTCTGGTATCCAAACTTGTGCTGAAGATGATGGAATCTCCATGAATTATAGCCTCGGCTCTATGGAAGAAATGGGTGGGGCTGGAATTTTTATGACGGATTCTTCAGGAAAGCTCCCAATGTATGGTTCTCTCCATCATCATCATCACAATTTAAACAAGTCTGAATCAATTTCAAGAGGAAGCTTGGCCAATTCAATTATTGGAAGCAGCATCGGAGGACACGATGACAAGGATAATTCTAGCACTGTAACAATGGTTCACCCCAGCTTGGGTGGTGGTGACTCTAGAGCTTCGTTGATTTCTTTGGGAAAGCCAAAAACCATCCGCAAAGATGAAAAGTGGTATCACATTTTATCTCAAGTTGGCCTTCCTTTCCTCATCGCTGGACTTGGCATGGTCGGAGCTGGAATTCTCCTAGACACTGTCATGGTAAGCGATAAAGTCGTATCTCTTCCAAAGCATAACCGATTATAAATCAGCAGAAAAAGGAAAATACATCTTAAATATTTTTCATAGGGCTGGCTTGTATTCAAAGAGATTAGTGAGCTTGTCATTCTGGTAACCCCACTATTGGGACTGAAGGGGAATCTAGAAATGACTTTGGCTGCTAGATTGTCAACCCATTCTAATATAGGAAATATGGACATACCAGGCAACAAATGGCGAATTTGCAGTGGCAATTTGGTCCTCGACCAGGTGAGCTGTTAGTTGAAAATAACCATCCACATTTTGCGAGCATGACCATATCCATCAATGCAATAATTTAATTCTTGAATTTGTATTTTGTTTTCAGACCCAAGCAATAGTTTGTGGATTAGTTGCCTCACTAATTGCCATCTGCTTAGGATTTGCTTTCACCGGAAGTATCCACTTCCAACACGCTACTTTAGTTATTGCTGCTAGTATTTTCACTGCTAGCATGGTTTCTCTTATCCTTGGAAGTACTATGATTTCTGTTATTCTTCTATCAAAAAGGCTTCGAATCAATCCGGATAATGTGGCAACTCCAGTTGCTGGAAGCTTGGGGGATGTTGTCACACTGGGGATGTTATCTGTGTTTGCCAGGTTTCTCTATAGTGAGATGATTGGTAAGTGTATTATTGCAATATACTTGACTACACTATACTTGAATTGAGCTAAACATATAACAGAAATTTCAATCTTTAACTTTTCAGAGGGACGAACCTGGATTTCTTACACAGTTCTTACTATTTATGCACTCTTACTACCTGTGTGCATATGGATAGCTTATCGTAATGAATTTACTAGAGCGGTTGTAATTTCTGGATGGATTCCACTCATTGTTTCTGTTGCTATCAGCACGTAAGTTACTTTCTAAGAACAT
>JAQFZZ010001568.1:0-10743 GCA_034696405.1 Isotoma caerulea
TTGCAACTTTGTTTAAAAAAATTTAATACTAAATTGAAATTTAGAAAATGGAAATTTGAAAGCATGATAGTAACATTCCATTCACCATTGGATGACAACATTCGATAAAGAAAGTATGGAAAAGTTTAAAAGCAAACGTTTCCGTCTATTTTCAACGAAATTTCGGTTGCATTTTTTTGAAAAATTTATCGTTTTGAGCTTTGCTAAATTAGGAAGTTCTTATTTTAGTAATTTTTTTTCTAAAAGTTGAAATTTGACGGAGAGAGAGGTTTGCTTTCAAACTTTTCCATTGCTTTTTTATGGAGTAATTATGTCCAATGGGCCCTTGAATAAATTCCAGGAAATCGTTGCATGCATAAAACAAAGCTAGTTAGAAATGTCCAGCGACATAAATTGCGAAGCACAGCACAGCACAATAGAATTATAAAAATTTAAAGAAGTAAATATATCTCAAATTACTCAATTTTTTAGATATTTATCTTAATTTTTCAAGAAACATTTACAATATCAGCTGATAATGATCAAAATTCAAAACGTTCAGGCAACAACTTAATTTTAATTATTTCTTGCCATTTTAAGTGGTGTCCCTAATTTACAGAGAATTATTTAGGACAATAATTTTACTTAACTCAGTAATATAACTTATTGAACAACGTTAAAAATTTACTAGGATTATTTAAGTTGTAATAAAGTTAAAAGACTAATCATGAAATTCGTGAACAACTGTGTAAAAAGCAAATATTTGTGATTGAAGTTCAGATAGTTTTTGTAAATTTGATATCTGATAATTTGAATTTGATCGCGTGATATCAAGCGAGTAATTTGCAATGTAAAAAGTAAATAACATGTAAATATACATTAAATTCTTAAATAATTTATGAGGAAAAATAAACAAGACCCAAGACTTTAAAGACTATAATCATTAAATAAATGTAAAAATAACTAAATACAAATTAAGCAAAATTCAAAAATTAAAACTACGGGAAAATGAAAGCGCATGCGTAACAAAAATTGATAGTTATAAAACGAAGTCAATAAAATAACTCTAGAAAACTTTAGCTTCGATGTAGAAAATTAAATTGAAATGAAAACTTGGGCAATGATGAGTTACTCACCTATACGGTAGTATAGTTATTAGAACATTTAAAAATAAATAAGCATGAGCTTGACATTGATGTCTCTAAGATCAAAACTTCGTAAACGTTAAGGTGTGTTCCGTGGAAGGAGAAATAAAAACAACATAGATCATTGCCTTCACCACTGTTTGGCACCCTATCAAGCGGGTATCTGTCCAGGCAGGTGAAAAATGAAAGACCTATCTTTATAAACAAGAAAATGGTCGTGCTTCACAGGTGAGAGTAGTGGGCTAGTTTGGAATAAAATCTCTACATGGGGCACGCGGACTCAGAGAAGGAGTTATATGGTCCAATGGGGATACTCAAAGGAAAGCTTATTACATAATTGCAATTAAAATTTAAATTATTCTTTTCCTCAGGTGAGATTAGTCACTCTTGCCCACAGTTCTCAGTGTATAAGTCGGTAGAAAATTTAGAAAAATAATAAAAGAGTTAAAATTAGAAACATATTTATTATTTATTACTAGTCTATGATTAATTTAGTTATGCTTTCAAATAAATTAAAAATTAAATCTTCATCTGCTGCACTTCTATCCTACATACTTTCCCTTATCATCTCTAACAAGCAACATGTCGCCCGTGGAGTCTTCCATCTTATTGCCCAGGGTAGAGCACTGCCGTGTGACCCCATATGGGTACATCTTTAGAAACCCTAGGGTAGAGCGCACCCGCGTGACCCCGTAAGGGTGGCTCAAAGTCCAAGAGACTTGGGCTAAAAGGCGTGTATTCGCCCAACGGTAAGCTGAGGCGTGTATTGCCCAACGGAGAGCAGAGCAAGGAACTTGAAAGGGAAAAGGAATCGTCGGATCTCATCAAAGACATTAGAAAAACGACATTAGGAACAATCACTATTTCATAGAAATTATAACAAATCAAATCGATCTTGACCTTTTTATAACTAATAAATCTCCATAATCACGGTTTATTATCATTAGAAATGTTCTGGTTGATTGATTGGGGACAATCAATCTAGCATGTGGGATGTGACGTTAAAAATAGGAATCGTCACTTGTAAACGACCCTCCAAAAATTGACACTTAATGGTTAGGCAAGAAAGGGGTAAAAAGTGATAATGCCTAGCATAAGTATTGGCATTTCCGTTCAATGCGAATACTTATGCTAGGGCAGTATTGAAATGCAATAAATCACAGCGGATGTGATAAAGATTAGCTTTTTGGGAATGAAGTAATTAATTAAGTGGGAAAGGAAAATGTGGCTGCGATGGAGGAAAATTCGCAGAAATGCGAATTTAGAAAGAGGGTTTGGCAGATAGAAAAACGAACATTAAGTAATTGGAGTTTGAGTGATCATCATGTAAAGTCTTGGGTTCTTGGTCTTCGTGGTGAAATAATTAAAGAAGTTTCCTGAAAAATATACATAAGTTTCCGAGTTCTTTCTTACATTAATGTGGGGCGAAGTGCCCCGCAATCAACACAATAACTTTATACTTACCACTACTTCAGTCAGTTTATAGAGAGTTAAGTTTCAAACATTATACTATGGATGATTTTTTGAAATAAAGCACTCACGATCTTCTGTACACGTTACTGTTCTCAGCAAAATCTATATCAAAAACGTAGTAATGCAGTAGTAGGCTTTTCCATAGAGGGCAGAAGATTTAAATGTTCGTCAGAGAGCTGAAGATGAATATGTGACACGTGCGAATCCTTTAGCGGCAAGTAGTGCACTGATTCAATTTTCAAAATAATTTTTAATTTATACTTTTTGGTCTTACGATTGTCCTGAGAATGGGCAGCTATACTGAGGATATACCAAATTGGAATGAACCAGCAACACATTTTTCGTTGTTGTAGGGCTTTATACTTTTTCTGGGGATGGAGGTGGAGCAGGTGGAATAATGGTTTTGTTCGGGAATAATGAGATCCTCAGATGGTTTTCTAAACTAATATCGCTCATTTAATAACAAGAGGCGAATTTGTCGTTTTGATAGTTTTTGAAAGTTTTTGTGTGTCTCAATGTAAACTAATACCTTTTTGTCCCCATCAAAAAGGAAACGGACTTTAAACCCCTTTTCTTTCATTGCATCAACAACATTTTCTCCAAATTCTTCCCAGTCAATGTTCTCTCGTTCTTCTATTTTCACTGTATCGCTGTGGTATTTCCATAACTTGATAGTAAACTCTAAATATGTTGAAAATATCTTGAACTTTTCGGGGTGAATTGTTCCATCAGTAACATAAGTGCCTTCTGCAAGTTCTTGAGAAAATCCAGCGTATAATCTGTTGTTGTTGCATATATGATTTCAATATTAGACAGTTCCTCTCCAATTTTTTCGTTGAAGGCAAAAACTAGTTTCAATTCCTGCTTATTATCATTCTAAACTTGTTGCGAAATTATGCTTATAAAGGTTTTAAGTCCTATGGTAGCAGATGGCTTTTTATACCGAAGAATATCTTGAGAGTATAGCCGGAAATTGACAACTCCATCTTTTGGATACTTAGACTTGGAAAACTTTTTTTCGCGGGCTCGGGAGGTTTTACAACTGGCTTTGGGCAGATTTAGGCTTATCGGTTCTACGTCTCCTCTGTATGTTGTAGAAACATCAGACATTGCAAGAGGGTGGATTTGCTATAATCAAAAAGCACACCAGTCGGCGTATTTATATGAAAATTTTTGATAGGGTTTAGCCTACTTTCCATTGAAAAATCTCACAATTAATTGTGGCCCGGAAAATCTAAATTTAACTCATCAGAAATACTCTTCTCTAATTATATGTATAATTTCCTGTACTGGATAAATTTATTTTTTACACTTGGAGTGAGATATTATAATATCATAATTGCTCCAATTTTGTCAAATGGTTTACCTTGTTCATTGTTTATGTTTTATAATATGAAAAGATGTAATTATGCAAAGTCTGAGCCTTGGCATTTTTGCTATTTATGTAATAACAATTCATAATTAATGTACATATAATAATGTAAGAAGAGGTAATAAAACAAAGCCAAGCTCTACCTGGGAATTTTTACTTATACTTGTAAAATGAGTGAAAACTTGTAAAGGAATTGACCATAAATAAAAAAGCTCTAAAATTAGATCTGAATTAAAATCTCATGCTTTGATTTTTAATTTAAATTCATTTGGTCCAATATTTTAAACTTATGAAAAGAAAACATTATGTTTCTAGCAATACTTGACTTATGAAGTATGTATGTCTAATATGGTTTTTCGGTTTCTAGATGGGTTTTCCGGAATTGGATCGCTAAATTGGTTGATCCGACACTGGGTAATACTACTCTTGCATAAATTAAATTTCAATGCAAATTTAATACATAACTCTTTGTGTACAAATAGCACAACTACCCTACAATGGGCTTTCGCTAGAGACGAATGTTTAAATTCTAAGCTTTGTCCTCCAAGAATACATGTCCACATCGGTGGACTCCACAGTCGGTCTGTTATTCGCATTCACGAATTGACGAATAGCTCTAGTTGCAACTTTATAAGTGCAAGCGTCATATTGATTCCAAATAGTTCGTGAAATTATTTGGTTTCTAAAATATGTGATAATTTAATTATAAGATAATTACATGACTCCAGATTCAATAAAATGTTTTTAAAAAATTGACGTACTGTTTGAAAAGGTTCTTGGAATAGGTTTCAAATTCATCTATTTTCATCAGTTTTTGCTGTCTTTCATATTCCATTTCTACCTGGTCGTCAATCCCAGTTAGCGCAGTTACGAGTTGTGATTGATGATTGTTCTTGAACAGTACAAAAGGACGATACAATGCAGCACGTTCGGTTCGCAAAAACATTTTATCAACTCTTGACGTGTATAATTGTCTTGCGCCAGCCAATAAAATGGCACTAAAAAACTGCTCGTTAAGGTTTGGCTCGTGTTTCCAAATCCGCTTGTTAGTATCGCTGTATCCGTTTTGTATTAGCCAGGTTGACACAGCGTCGCGGTAGCGATCTTTTACCCTTGGACGAAGTTTTCGTTTGCCAGACATTGTATTTTCAAATAATACTAAAAACTTTTGAAGAATTGAAAGCGTAACTGCAAATTGTTGAAACTAATAAAACCAACTGACAAGGAACAAAAAAGAAATAGTTTTTAGATATCCTTTGTTCTAATGCTGCTTTTTCATTTAAAGTTTACCCTATACGTCATGCATGTTTATGCTGATTAGCTACGATAATATAATATACAGGTACACATATATGGATAATAATGCACACAAAAAATTATGAAGTAAAAAAACAAAGGAGTTTTTTATTATTACCCTAAAAACCCTAATTAAGCTACGGCCCTGTTGGGCTATGAATTGTTTGAAAAAACAAATTCGTTTTTCGGTTTCTAGATGGGTTTTCCGGAATTGGATCGCTAGCCTGGTTGATCCGAGTAAAAAGATATTTGAATACCCCACGATGGGAAAAATATAAAAATTCTCCGTCCAACAGCTCCTTAGGGGTCCCAGTCGGAATTTGGACGGTGATGTTTTCACCCCCCTTGAGTCCTACGCCGTGCGTGCACTGAAAATATTGAAACAAAGAGTAATATTGTAAACTAAATTGTTAAATTCCAAATTGATAAATGCATTTTCTTGCAATCAATGCAGACTGTGTCAAATTAAAAAGGTTGACTTTTTAAGAGAGGAAAACTAAAGCTTACCGTTTCTGCATCTTCGTAGATGAACCACGAATCATCATAAAAGTTATGTTTGGCGTGGTTTGCAGACACGGTCTTATTTGGATCTGGTATCGCCAGGTGGTGTGAATTTGATACAAGCTCTCTCCCTATAGACACCTATTTTAAATTTTCATTATATATTCATTAAAACATCAAATAATTTTTTATTGGCATAATATGCAACGAGATGCTTTTTTATTTAAATAGTTTTAAAAATAAGCTAAACATACCTCATGGGTGAACAATTTAAACTCTCGGGTTCCCAAACCCTTCGAACGTTTAAAAACGAGTGGTAATACTGCTGTGAGCTTAGACACAAAACAGTTTTAGCGTTATTAGTAATGTAATACTACACATGAAGTATTATACACATACATTATTATTTTTATGTTATAACAAATATAACGACCCAATAAACCTAGAAAATCCCCAACAAAAATAAATAAACACTAAATACGCACACAAATAATACTTCAAAACTCTAAATATTGAAAAATTAACTTGTGGGGGTCAGTCTCCGGAGATTGAGTCGGTGGACAGTGTAACGCTGTCCTACGCAGTGCCCGATTGAGCTCGGTAACACTTTTTTCCGATTCTGGAGAGCTAATTTGTCCACTGTTTGAAGTGGATGAGGATGAATCAGCCTGAAGATGCACCACTACTCTGTCCATGATCTTCCGGCATGTTTCTGCAAATAAGAACCCATTTGAAAAGAAAATTAATTTTTTTAATTAGAATTTTGCATTCAAAACTTGTTGCTCATTGTTTTTGGGTAGTGGTGGAAGGTGGAATTAACTCGGGTTATTCACAAATCACATTCTATAAAGAAGTCGGTTGAAAGAAGGCAGACGAGGAGGTCGGGATGCACTTCACCCACATTGTCAAATATCACCAACCAAGAGGCCGACTTCTGCCGTATTATTCTAATTAAATCTGAGAAAACTTCCGAGGTTTTTTGGACTCTTTGTCCTTCATTGTCTATTGGAATTCCATATGTTTTTGCTAAGTTGATTAATGATTGATTAAGACTTTGCTCAGTTTCGGCATCGAACCAAGTGCAGCTTGTGTTTCCCTTCTTGTGCACTTCGTGGGTAAACTTCTTTCTGTTTTTCCTATTCTACCTAATCCACTTATGAGAATAATCTGGTCACTTGGGTTCTCGAGCCACTTTTGAAGTTGAGTTAACTGTTTTAGTCGACCGACAAAGTGTTTGTTCACTCGTCCCACGTTGAACCACAGAGGCAACAAGGACGGAGTCCTATCTGAAGTGGATATTGCAACGAATTCCCTCTCCAACGATTCTGTTCCAAATGGATTTATTCAAAAATTAAAATTGGTAAAGAAGCAATGGAATGAAATCTATAATACGAACTGATGTAAAAAATAAACCATTATACACTTTGCAATTTAAAAGTACAGATTAATAATATCGCCTTTTTTATCCAGATGTATGCAATTTTTGTTTATGTGAAGACTTGTAGTTTAATAATGATAAGATGAATAAGTGGAAGGAAGTTAGGTTTGTTACCTGCAGCTGACACTTTTTCAATGTTTCGCAGGGTTTCACAGAGTGAGTTCAAAGTGGCTGCATCTCCCTTTTGAGATTTCTAACTACCCAGAATTTGAATGAAGAGTTCATAGGGTTCTAAAGTGCCATTGTTAGAGGTCTTTTTCCACAGAGCAAACTCGTGGTATAATTCTGTCCAACTTTGAACCAAAGTGTCGTCTTGAATGAGAAGTCTCACTATTCGAGACAGATCCTTCTGTTCCCATTCACTCATTTTATTGCCTCCAGACATGTTTAAATTATTCAAAGGGATAATCATGAATTGAAAGATATCGCAGCGTTATTCAAGTCTGAATTGACTGAGATGGAAAATTAATAAGCACAAATTAATTGGATCAGTACAAATAATATCCGAGGAGTGATTTGTGAGAGGGATTTGAAATAAACAGACGAAAGATATTTTAATTCATCGCTACATATTCATTCCTGAATAGAATGAGAATATAAAGTTGGTGGCTTAACTTTGAAAGGTAAACTGCTTATCTCAAGTCAATTAATATTTGATTGCTGAATGGCAGGATAGGGCAAAATACATGGGATTGAAATACAAAATACTAAATACAGTAATCGGGTCAAAATATTTTTGTATTTTAAATACATATTTAAAATTTCATTCAAAATACAAAATGCACGAAGGTTAAAAAAACGTGTCAAAATACAAAATATAAATAGATTTTTTCAAGTACATCTGAAAATACAAAATACATGTACCATAAAATTCACAGAAAACCTTAAAATTATTAAGATTATAAAAAATAATTTGAAAATTACTTAATTGTATAGTTTGCAACCACAATTCACGTACTTTCAGGATTGAAAAATAATATCATAAAAAGTGCTAAGGGAAACCTGAATGATAATGATTTAAAATGTAGTTTAAATAACTGTTAAGGGTTCAAATTGGGTCTAAAAAGACAAAACATATTCAAGAATTAATATCCACAGCTAACTTATTTATGTATTTTTTCGGTGAAGACCAAACTAGCCCAAAACATACTATTCTATATCATATTCACTGTAATATGTGGTTGCATATGAGATTTGCACAGGTTCTTTTTTTCAGCTTTCATTATAAATGTGATAAAATTTGCAAAATCATTAAAAAACATTCCAACATTTTTCGATTGTTTGCTAGCCATTTACAATACACTTATTTAGTATTTTTGTATATAATGTATTTTGTATATTTATTTGTATATAAGTAATTTAAATACATTTTGCAATTTGCCTCAAAATACAAATGTATTTAAAAAAATTTTTGTATTTGAAGCTCAAAATACAAAATACAAATTTTGGCATAAACGTTTATAAAAAAAAAAAATTTATTTTAAATACGTATTTTAAATACATGTATTTTGCCCAACCCTGCTGCATGGCTTATCAAAACTAATATCTTTTGATAAGCCAGTCTTTAGGATTGTATTTCCCGTTTTCCAAGCTTACACAAATGGTGACAGGACTCTTCATAGTCCACAGTTAATTAGTCCACTTTACATAGTTTACACAATTCCTAGTGTACACGAACACACTTCATTGTTTGCACATAACATAGCAACCACAATTCATAGTAATGACAGTTCAAGTATCATTTTTTATAAATAAAATTTTGATGTAAGGTTAATCAGATTTTAAAGTAGTGAAAAGCATTTAAGAATAACTCAAAATTGTATGGTTTAGTGTTTATTTTTAACCATTCTTGATTGTAATTTTGCTTTATAAAATACGTGTACTTCAAAATTGTATGCTTAAACAATTGCAAAATCATTTTTTAATGTGTATTACATGTTAAGCTTATTTTAGGGATTTTTGAAAAATTCTACATGCGTTTTTGTCCATTTGATGCACCTAATCCACTGATAATTCGATGCTTTTTTAGATGTCCAAAAGTATATTTTAAGTTAATAATAATTAGAGATTAGTAAATATTGCCTACTTTAAATTAGTTTCAACATTTCCATTCAAAAAAGGTTAAAGCAATCAGAAATTAATTAATTGAACAGCAGAATTGAGTTTTCAATTCCACATTAAATTGATTAATGAATTAAAATGGTTTACAGGCAATTGTTAATTTAAAATTAACTGGGACTATAACATCTCATATTAATTTACCTCACACAAGAAATTAGCCATTCATTATTTAATCAATAAATTGTTGTCCTATCCCAGGTGCTGGAGTTGGCCGAGTGGCCAGTGTTAGTTGCGTAGCTTGAGATATCACAACTGTAACTAATGCGAACGGTCACAATGAGTCATTGTCAATAACTACGTAAATCTTTATTGACATCTTTACCGGATATTCTGAAAATACACAGCGTTATAGAGTTATAATCGTTTTAGCGCAACGCAGCCGACGAACACCCAAAAGCGCGCGGGTAACTATTTTAGTTCAATTTTTTTTACATTTAAATTATATATTTTGATGATTTTTACATATTTTGGGGTTTGAAGCGCTCGAAAGCGCGACTAGTGTCCTTTAGTGCAGTGCGCTGATTTGAAACACCTAATGTCTTTGCGACCATATTAAATTCAGCACCATAAACTATTCACGATCACTTCTCAGCGATGGAAAGTTATCGGTGCGACGGATGAACGGAATGACAGACAGACAGACAAAGCGTTCTTGTAAAGTAGTTTTGAAAAGTGTTTCTGTCGGTGTAAAGTGGAACTCCGTTAGTTTATTGTATTTTTTGACATTGGGCCTTTGTTGTTTTTGAAATCGAGTTAGTTTAGGTGAAAAAAATTCAGTGGGCTTAGAATTACTAGTTCCCTTGCGTGTAAAATTTCTTAGGTAAATTGGAAAATTTGAAAATTAAAAAAATGACTATTTTTTACTAAAGCTAACAAGTTTAGAATGTGAAAATACTTACGAAATAGAGTGCGAATGGTGATAAACGTTCTGGGTCTGCTTGAAAGGAGTTTCCGAACTTTAATGAAAATATTTGTGAAACGATTCAACATTTTTTATCATCAGAATAAAGACGAGTTTTTCTAGCTTCTCCTTTCACTAAGTTAAGATATAAATCTAACTTACTGCACTTATCTTTTATATAATTTTTATTAATCCTTTGGGATTATATCTTACTCAAGGATTCGATTTAAAGACTCAGGAATTTGTTTACTTTTACGATCCAAATTCATTTTTTATTCAATTTTTTATCAGAATTTATCCCGTTTTTGACATCCACTTACTATATAATCCATGGATTATATAATAAGTGGAATTGATATCTTTGACATTCTCATACACTAACATGAGTATTTAATTCCACAGATCTTTAATCTATACATACTGAGAAACTAGTTTCCATTTGTTGGGATTTGTGTATTAAGTTGCCCCTTGTGTTTAACTCTCCCTCTTCAAGGATTAGTTTTTCTTTCTAGGTTGT